>JAZBGX010001622.1:0-12217 GCA_037414775.1 Zonitis immaculata
ACTAATTATTTTCAATAATTCAACATATAAAAGAAGCCCAAAGATTTGGGCAAAAATCTATTTAGGACAAAACAAAGCCCAAATTTTTGGGTTTTGATTATTATTATCGATTACTGAATGTTTAGGTTAATTTAAGCAAAATTGTAGCTCTCAAATGATCTGGATCAATGTAAATTAGCCAAATTTCGGTACAACCGAATACTTGGTCATATTTTGCAATTGTAAAATTTTTATTGCTAATTACTTGTAAATCATATAAGTCGACAATATATTGCCTCATCAATGCGGCTACCCAAAAATGGGTATTTTAATTCGAGACAGTTTATGAAGTACACAAGAGTCAATGTTAAAGAAGAAGTTTAACTTTCTAACAATACTTTTAATGGAGCATAAATCAATTTTTTATTGTTGATGGTCTATTAAAAAGACACCAACCAAAACAATGCTCATAATAAGCATTATTATGACACAACTCGTTGGACACTAAATAGATATATACCCAATAAATTCGAACCTATATATATAACGATCAAAATAACATAAGTAGCCTAATTTTAATAACGCCCAAACTATCATATAAATTATTATTGTCAATGCCTTATTATTATATACAGGCTGTCTATCTTGAATTGTATTTTATCTAATCTTAAATTTACATAGCAAACTCGATTTTTTTTTTAATAATTAAAACTACCATAATTAATCCATTATGCATATTTATTAACGCCTTTTATGAGAATTTTGCACTATTAACGACAGCTAGATTGCATATCCGGTCTAACAAGCAGAGCAGTCACGCCTGACACGGTCAGTTCTATACAGGTTGACTTGAACATTTTACTTTATTAAAACAATTTAATAAAATTTTAAAAAAAAATGTATTAATTAATTATTTATTCATAAAAATGAAAGAGGTAATGATAATCGACTTTCGTTCGATATAGAAATTTCAATTGTTTCTTTTCGACTCCATTTACTTTAAATAATGATACAGAAAAAAAAAAATTCTAATATAATTCTCGCTATTTATATTTATGTTATAAACCACAATTGATTCAAATTTATTTATATACAAGGTGAGTTGTAAGTCATGGATTAAAATTAAAGAGTGGATAGAGGATGAAATTCTGAGACAAAAAGTCTTGAGACATTATTACACCTGAGCCGCACACCGTTAATCAGTTATTTAATTAAATAAAGAAACCAATCAGATAAGCGCGTTGTATGCGCTGCGGTGAGACTCGCTCCGCTACGCGCTTTTTCATTAGCTTCTTTATTTGATTAATAACTAATTAACGGTGGGTTAGATGCAAGAATGTTTTTTCAGAAATTCATCAATTGAAGTCTATAATTTACAACTCACCCTGTATATATAAGTATAATAGGAAAATCTGAGTTACGGTAGCTTTATTATTATTAATTTTTTTTTAATGACTAAAAGCTATCACCAAACGATTTATTGATCTAAAAACATTGGAACCTTTCTCTAATTTAATTTTTAATTTTAAGACAAGCACATTTTTACAATCTCTTATTATTCAAGTAACTATTTTAAGAGAAAATTATAAATTAAACTTTTTATTATTATAATTGCAATTATTGTTTTTTTTTTAATAAATTCAAATGTAGGTAGAATAAGCCAGACATACAATTTGTACCGATAATTAGTTATTGTAACAAGGATTTAATGAAGAAATAAATTATTTTAAGGACAATAACTCATTGTTGTAATTACATATGTGTTGTAGGTGTATATAGCTTACAACTTCTTTAACTGGACATTTTATTTGTAGGTGGTAATTTCGTTTAATAGTAAAATTGTCTATATAGATTATTATAGAATTTAATGATAATAATAATAATTATAATAATAATAGCAGTGGTACCAAAAAAAAAAATCGAATCGGTGAAATGTTGATAAATAGGAATTGCTCAAGAAGTCCATAAAATATACAACATTAGGGCAGGTCAAGGTCGTTTTGGAATTCTATTAGAGTGGGATCCGTCATTGACATACTAATAAGGATTGTTTATTGTTTAATTTTTGTTAAAAAAAATAGACAATAATTGGATTATTTATTAATAAATTTTATTGTTTAATAATGTGTAATATGAATTTGTAAAATTGTATATTGTCAGCATTTTAAAATCTAGGACAAATAAGTTTTACATAATATTCTCGACTATATGTATTATGTACAATATAATAAGACTTCTAGGGTATGCAAAACAAATAAACAAACAAACATACATAACATCCTGAATTATATTTACGGAAAATTATTGGAATTAGATACTTTGAAAATTGAATTTGCTATGTAGAGCTCTTAATTTGTGGTAAAATTTTGACTATATAAGTAGAAAATTGGGAAAATTATTTAATTAGTTTCATAATAAATCAAGCCAAAATAGTCTGAAATTATATTCTATAATTGAAATCTAGGCCGAAAGGATTTTAGGTTACGTAATTTTTTGCAAATTTGAAAGTGATTGTGAAAATATCAAAAATTCATAATTTTGACAAATATTTCAAATTACAAAACAAAATTTTTATTAATACTCCATTTACCATTTCATTTAGATTACATCGAAAATTTTACGCAATAAAATTGAAATTTGAAAGCTTCTCACTGACAATCAAAGAGAAATTAATTATCTAATCATTTAATACTGATTGTGAGTAAGAAAAAAAGAGCTTGTTGAGAAGAAAATATTCCAACCGCTGAAAATTATTCAAAATTTCCATAAGTAAGAAAAAATTAAAAGCAAAAAAAAGCAGGAATTTGCAAATTAAATTTTATATGAGATCTGCAGGAAAATTAGCTGTATTGGTGTATTACCGAATTTAGAATAAAATTATAGTTTAGTACAGTGATTCTCAACCTTTTGTTATTCACGGTACACTTTCAATAATTCAATACAATAAATTAAAAGCACAGAATATAAATAATTTCTTTTTATTGGTTGGAGATCACTGGTTTAGTGATTGAAATTTCACTACCCAAAATTTTTTTGAAAAGACGAATCCAATCTAGTTACAAGGGCGATCAAACAGTTATGATAAACGGATATTTCTAGTGGTGACAAAAATACGATATAGTGAGCTCAAGCCTTCATATAAAAAAAAAACGATCACACTGAAACAAAAAGCTTGAGTTGCGCAGAATATCCGACAAGCATTGCAAAGAACAACCATCCACCTCCTATACCGGCGAAATTTCGGAAATAAATCAAAATCTAATTTTAGATGACCGAAGATAAACCATATTTAGCTAGACTCATATAGCAGTGCTTAGAGAATCCTCAGAGGTGTTATTCGCACGTTCGGTACCCATAATGTTAACTTGCACATTATACCAAGATGATCCTGGCAGATTTAAGAGTCGATTTTTGACAATCAATTAGACCTGAAAAGAATCGTCCTCACCAAAGAAATTCAAAATCGCAAGCTCTACACGAAAGCCTCTAGCTGGTCAGATGAGAAGACAGGAGGAAGCTGTCAAGCAAAAAAACGAAGCAAACTGCAAGCTTAGAGCTGTTTTATGAAAACAACGCACAAAGCTGCCTATTCGAGAAGTGGATTTCGAATTACTTGAGCACCCGCCATATCCTCCAGACTTCCATCTCTTTCCCAGATTTAAGGAGCAACTCAGAGGCAAGAACTTTGAAGAGAAATAACAAAGTGACAGGCGCTGTAGAAGCATTTTGATAATGTTTTATGTCGATTATATCATTACGTTTGGTGCACTTCTCGTACATAAAATTAGAAAATTTGCTGAAAGTTCTAACAAATTTTCATGACACAGAAAAATTGTTTCAAAAAAAAAAAAAACAACAACAACAACCATTTGTAATAATTTCAAACAAACACGATTTCCTGTAGTAATTTTGAAAGCTATTCGATAAATCAAAATGAAATTATAATTGAAAAATAACTGAAATATAGTTGTAATATAAAATCCAAAGATACTTATAAGAAGAAAAAAAGGGAATGCATATAATCAAAATAAAAATTCAACATTTATTACAATTAAAACTAAATAAATCTTATATACTGATAGCAATAAACATCATTATAACTTAACATCTTCATTTTGTCATCTTTTGTTCTTTTGTCAACATAAATCTTTGATATAAATTTATCTATATTTATATTTTCTATGTATAATTATTTTTATTGGACAATTATTATTTATTGATGGTTTTCAACAAATTTGCAATACTGTTTTGTGTTTTTTTTTTTAAATAAAAGAATTACAACAGAGAAATATATTCAAAGAACTGTTAGTTATAATAAATCATAAAATATTTGTTTTATATACAGGGTGATCCGACAGAGACTTCCATGGTCTTGTAGAAACTTTGGTTCCAGTAGAGGGAAAAAAATGCACTCGTTTTAACGTCGAAATGTTCTCCAAATATCACATTTCACTTTTTTGCACCCACTACAGCCAGAGTTACAAGACTAGGGAAGCCTATGGTGGACCAGCCGGTATATACATATTTTAGATGAGGAAATTATTTAATTTTCTCAAGAATATACGGGATTTTCCGTTATATATAATAATTATAATATACGGAAAAATTGTTGAACTGCCAAAACGAATTTGTTATAAATTTTTCGAATAAATCCTCTGTTTATTCTGTTGATATTTCCCATCCTATAATTAATTAATTAATTATTACTTAATTAATGTTTTTTTGTTTTTTTTGTTTGGTTTGTGCAATCAAAAAGGTCAAATTTTTGACATAAACAAAGTGACTTTTGATGGAATTACATAACCATTTTCATTATAATATATCGAAATAGAAAATATATATATATATATAACGTTTTCTTTCTTCATTATAAATTATTTAATTTTCAAACGTTTGCATGTTTCACAATGAAAGAATAATAATAATAATAAGGCTGTATTACCAATTTTATAATCTTCCGGTTATGTAGCGATGGGATTTATATCGAATTTTTTTTTTTAGATGGGTTTAAAAAGAATAATAAAAATCACAAGTCATAGAAAAATAATAAAATAAAAATACTGGACAATTTAAATCCTGCTGATGTCGGAAATATTTCAACCGAAGATTAAATCTGTCTAGAATTAATAAAAATTATATATTTCTCGCTACACGACAATAATTTGGAGCCAATAAAACATCAATTTATCCAAAAAAAAATTATTTAAATTGAATCGCAACTAAAGGGCTGTCGTCTCTCTAGTATATAAATGCCCTTATAGAGTCAGTAAATAAATATGGCTCAACTTATTAAGCCTAATGCCGACGTTTATACATTCTAGGATCACCGTTATTGCTCTTAATTAATAATAAACGATGTGAAAGGGTCTTTATAATTTTTCTTCTAAAATTTTCTGTTATCCAATATTACACACTAATATAGAGACTTGATAATTATCATATAGAAAAGGTTCTTCCTTTATTTACGTATAGATGAAAGTATAATTATTGCTTTTTTCCTCTGTATATATATAATTATTAGAAATTCATATAGTATTACAATTATTATGATTTATTTAGTTAGTAGCCCAAATTACAGTTATAGTCTCTCTAAATCTAAATAAACATTTCGAACTGAAGTCGTAATTTCCAAAGAATTTTCCAAATTCATACACAATTCTGATGATTATCAAGTGATAGGTATAGCCTAATTTTTTTATTATTTATTTTTTAATTGAACTCAATAATGAAAATCCATCAATTAATTTGAATTATTGGACGGAAACATATATAGTTTGATTTTTTGCATTTCTTTATATATCGATCCAATAATTTTATAATTGTTAGAGTGCCACTAGATTGTATTACGCCATGACAATAAGAAAAGATTGAGAGGCACTGGTTTAAATAATTAGTTTATTGTCCAAGTGACTTATGTTGATAAAGACACCAAAAAAAGAAAACCAATTGAATATTTCAATTTATAAAGAGAAGGGCCTCAATTTCTCTTAGCACAGCGATTCAAAGGAAACACACCAATTAGTATAATTTAAATGATAGGTGGTACATAAGTAGTTCAAATACAATTTTGTATTGTAACAAGACAAACCGTTTCTTAATTTCTATAGAAATAGCCTCGTTTTTTCGTTATGAAAAATCTAAAATCTTTCATCACCTACTTAAAAACAAAATAAATCGCATTTCACTGATATAGGTTGAATTAACTTTTGGGGGCATCCATCTAAAGCCTTAAGGTCTCATTAAACGAGATTTACCATAAAAATCGAAGAGTCCACCAGCTGCAGTAGGTCATCAATAAGCACCCAAATTTTATTTCAGATTTGCCGGCGTCCTTGGATTACGGTTTTTTGGACTGGTGAAGAAGAGGGTTGCAGAGCAGAATTCGAAAGTTTTTATTCAAAGTGCTCAGGAGTGTATGGAAGCGGATCGGTGGAATCTTGGTCTATTATTGGCGGATTATGATAATATGAGATTTTTGCCATGTGAGTAGCATCAAGGTAGGTTGAAGGAAGGCTGTTTTGAGGAGTTCTTACTGGTGATACAGTCGATTTCTGGAGCAATGCGATAACAGCAACGCTTGAAACTCTCTCATATAGGTATAAGTTAATTAATTCGGATAAAAACTATTGAGGACATCAAGCTGAAGCCTTAAGCTATACAAAAACTTATGAAAATAACACTATGTATACATGTGACTTATAATTTCGTTGAAATGACCGATGATAATATATACGTTCCAATGTGTGCCCCGATTATTTTTTTATTTTACGAAATTATACGATAAAAAATTAATATTGTTTATTTATCTTGATATTTTTAAGTAATTTGAAACATTATAAAGTGTATATAACGGATATGTTTCAAATTTTTGTCCTTGGTTATAATAATGACGACATTTATTTTTATATAAATTATATAGAATTATTTCTATTTTATTTATTTAATACTTATAATACGTATTTATAAATAATTAAAATAATTAAATTGATTTCTTAGGATTATTATTACAAAATAATTGATTATATATAGGTGTATTTGGATTTTATGTTATATAGATACGGGTCGCCATTTTATCGGCAAAATCTCTTACATAACTGGTTAGAGAAAAATTATTAAAATAGTGGCAATCTTATTTTCGATTGAAGAAAAAAAAAATGAGAAATAACTGTTTTTTATTTTTTTATTTTGAATAGTTGTATATAGTTAATAATAATAATAAATAGAACTGGGCAATGTTGTAGTTGTTGACAATTTGTCAAACATCAAGGGACACATTTATTGTTGATATATATTTGACAAGCGATAATGTGTCCGTATATTTATTTCAAGCTGTCTGTTATCTGTGGCTATAGTAAGTCGTTAGTCGCTAATGACTGTTTAAAGTTAAAATGTTAACTATTATATGAAAATTCCATTTTGCTAATTGGTTGATTACTCGAAAATAAACTCGACAAAGTACAAACCAAATATCTATCTATATACATATTGTTTAAAAATAAAATTCGAGTTAAACTTGAAGAGAACATGAATGTCAAAAGGTCAATTCGAGCGGTACGCGGTGTATAATTTCCAATCGGTTTATTGTTGTTTGTGTAACAATTAATGTAGCCCTATCCTGTTATAGTGAAATATGATTGGTCTTTATTAGTTATATGCATATTTATAAAACAAGTGCAATAAAATAATATTTAGATTTTATTCAAATATTGTGGATATAGGCTCTAAACTTGTTGTACCGGTTGACTATTTGTATATATATATATATATATCTAAACAACCAATCCGAAACGCCGTCGTAAATCAATTGTCACTATTATAAATCGATGTTCAACAGTTGACTTCTATACTACGGTTTAATGCGACCAAAGTACCTACACACATTCCCTAAGAATCGTTTACCTTCTCGTTCATTGCTACTTAAATATATGTATGTTATGTGTATATGTTTGTGTGAACACAACATAATATAGTTTTGTAATAATAACAACAATCATTTATGTAAATTGTTATATTTCTAATAAAATAGAAATACTTTGCGCTAGAATGTTAAAGTTAGCGTATATAATTTATATAATGCGGATGATCCATGATTATTCTAGATACGTCCCTGTATTTGTTGTAAATTATTTACAAAAATTGTGTTTGTTTGTGTTTATGCAGGGTAGTACTTAGATTTGGGCGGCCCCTAATTTTCTAGATTATTGTGTCAGATGGTGAATACGGCTCTGTCTGGAATCATAAAAATCAGCCTCAAATATAAATCTAAACTAACAATATACGAAAATAACTCTCGATAAAATCTATAAAAAATTTAAATTAGATCAATATTTTAATGGATATTTTGGAGGAGAAAAGAAGAAAATTTCGAAAATATCTCGTAAATTATCAAGTTTAATGGAAATTGGAAAATTGTAAAATATTCAAAAATAACTCGTGAAAATTCTATTTTGAATTATGAATATTTTCCGTATAGAACTATATGATAAAAACTGTTTTCAATAAAATTTTGAATCAATTCTCAACTCGAGAAAATTGAAATTAATTAATCTTGTCTAATATAAACAATAGAAAAAAATTATAAACCAGTAATCGTCAATTTGTCCCATATTGAAAATGTGATTTACTATGGTAATTTCGTGTTTTAGGAAATTCAAATAGAAAAATCGACTATTTTGATTATAGTTCAACATTTGAGAGGACTGAAAATTTTGTTTATAAATTTAAAAATAATTCTGAAATTTCCTGAAAATCTGTCGATTATTTTCGAATTAATAAAACTTTTGGGAAGATTTTGAGACAAAGTGATTCAAGAAAATCTGGAAAATGGAAAGAAAAATAAACCAGAAGTCGCCAAATAGTTTGGGGTTCTTGTTTATTGGGACGTCAAAAAAAAGCTAAAAAAAATCATAACAACTGAATTTGAAAATGAGTGTCGAAGTTTTCTAAAGATCTGGCGATTATTCTCGACTCAATAAAGTTTTTGGAAAAAGTTTGCGTTTCAAAAAATTCAAAAGTCCCCAATTTTGACGGAAAAAAACTGATGAACATTGGAAATTCAGCTTGGAACTTGTAAGTCACTTCAAAATTTTCTAAATATTCGATTGATCAGAATTTTGGAACGAATATAAACGATAGACGAGTTTGATATTCAAAACAACCTCAAAATTAGATTGTAACGTAAAAATTGTCTATTTCAATCAAGAAAATTATGAAAATCGAACTGAAAATAGAAAAATTATAAATAATTTATCAACTTTAACATAAACAAAAACAATTATCATTTCAATCACACCCCGTATAACTTTTTGTCAAAAATTGAAATCAATAATTAATAAAAAAAAAAAACAGAAATACACAAAATGTTCACGACAAAATTGATTTATTTACTTTTTCTTTTTTTTTTTTAACCTAAAAATATAATGATCGACTTCCGGATTATTTCCAACTTGGAATCTTTTCGATGAAATTTTTCAAATTCTTGTATATTTTTATGTACCAACAATATAGTCTCTCCAATTTTTCTATATTTAAAGAATATTATTTAAAAGCTATAACGCAGACATTGAATAAAAGGGAAATAAATAATTATTATTATAGTTGGAATTTTACAAAAGGGGTTGCTAAAATCTAGACTTATATATAGATATAGACAAATAATAAATATAATAAGCTACTATTTGTGTGTTGTCGTCGTCGTCGTCTCGCCACTTTTTTTTTACCAAATTTATTTATTTTTCGCCCCTCTCTCTACAATATTTTCCATTAATAGTTTTCAAACTCTCTGAAATATATAATTAGTGGATAGTTGTAATTTACCGTAAATGAGACGTTATTGTTTATTTATGCGTTTTTATATATGGAGAAACTCTATTAATAGAGATGGGATTCATTTTAGATTTAAGGCATGTTCGACGTGTATACATATGTCGCTCGAGAATTTGTTGCATCGTCTATTTTTCAATATTACAATTTGAGAACCGTTTTTAAAATACGCTGATTCACAGTCTTGTTATGTTTTTTTTTTTGAAATTTTACAATATTGAAGAAAACTTGAAGAGAGAGAATTTTGTTCAATAATAATAAGATATTTATAAATTGAAAATAATTTATTAACTTGCAACAATGTTTATTTATCATCAAACTTTGTCACAATATTAATGTTGTGTGGAATGTCTTTACAACATTTACTAACTATACATGTTGTAGATTTTAATTTAAATAAATGTTTTCTATATAGTCGCGAGGGAATTTGTCATTTTTTATTAGCCCAAACTATATATATTTATCGAGTAAAGGTATTTTTTGATTAATATAATTTTAATAAGGATTTAATTGAGTATAGATTATCTCAAAATGCGGCTATTTTATTTGTCATTATTATTAGATGCTAAACCATTCGTCCTAATAAATTTCATATAAATAACGAAAATAATTTTATTATTAGTATTTAGTAGAAGAAAAACGATTTCAGTTATGAAGTCTATAATATAAACAATTTTCAAAGGCAATAAATCCATTTTAATAATAATTTGTAAACAACAAACGAACTGGAATAGAACAGAACAGCTATTTAACACAATAATAGTGAAACTTTCTGCACGTCGTTTATTAATATAGAATTTATATTTTATAAATTGTCCCTCAAACAAATCAAACGAAGAAAACAACATTTCGACAACGTCAAAATATATAAACTGTTTTATATATATACATATGTATAAAGAAAATTGAGTATAGCGACAAGAGGTATAGTGTATGTGTGTGTGTGTGTGTTTTATAATTATATATCCCTAAAAATAATCTCGAAAACTGCGTGCACAATCATGAAAGTTTCATTAGTATATTGTATATTGTTGGTTTTTGTCAAAAGTATCACGCTGCTAAAATTTTTCCTTATACCAACTATAGTATATTCGGAATTGAGAGGACTTAGTATCCGGAAACTACCGGATACCAACATAGCTAAGGCGCCATTGGAATGAGTCTCCTAAACAAGAAATATCAATAAAAACAGCATTGTCCTTCCAATTCCGGATAATCTATAATAATTGGACAATTCAATTCAAAAGGCTATTGAATTTGTGTTGATAGTTGAATAAGACGATTATGGGGTAGTCCGAGTTGAAAGGATAACCCGTTATCCCACGTCAACATTACCTAGGTTGGCAGATATTAGAGAAAAGTAAAAACGCCACTGACCATACGGCTAACTTTTTAGATATTGTTGCCCTTTATTTCGAGGACTTGTTTTTGTTAAACGAAGTAACTTGTGAATATTAGCAAATACAACGTTGCCCAATCAAGATATGGAATCGCATTTCAAAGGACATTAGATGCACAATCTATTGTCCCACTCGCACATCACTGGATGGAATGGAGTATAGGTGGCCGAGACTATTAATTACTTTTTTGAGTCTTGTTCCGTGTGAACAACCAACGAAACATTGTTGTCCTTTCAACACTGAATTACTTCTAGTAGTGTATAGGAGTGACTTGATTACTGTTAATTTTGCAACATGTTACTTTTGGTAGAAATTGCCAAAAAGCAATTATTCAACTATATGTTGAGTGCGATCAACTATGCTAAGCCAAACCAAAAAAAAAAAAAAAAACCCAATGTAACAAATAAAGAGGAATGTATAATATAGAAAAAAAAATGGATGGCGTTGCATTGCAACCGTGAAATAATCCTATTCCTGGCGAGTGCCCTCTTTCAGGCAGCTATTTCAGTCATACCGTTCGTTTTCGTTGGTAGGGCGGACATATAAAACATTCGAGCTAACAGCGTTAAATTTGGCGTCTCTGCCACGACCAGACCAGAAAATCTAAACAAATGTCGCGTCTCCAACCACAAAAACTCATCGCCTATTACACACGAATACAAACAAAACAAATTACTATATATACCTATATACACCTAATAGATATTTATTTTCGAATTGAAACAATTGCAAACACTTATTTATTTTTTTTTTGGTTTTGCGACTAAGAAAATTTATGAAAACGAACTCTAATGAACCAGGAACTGGCTCTGCTTATATGTATAGAGCTTTTTCTTTTTTAGAATTTATATAGCACAACTATATTGATTTATATTAAGAATAATATAAACCTCAAAGTATTTGCAGAAAACTGAAATTGTAACAAAATTACATAATGAATGAGATTTTCTTTCGAACAAAACGAACAAAATACAAAACACAACCAAACAGAGAACAACCAATAAAACTTGTGTAAA
>JAZBGX010001624.1:727-17249 GCA_037414775.1 Zonitis immaculata
ATTGTTGATATGAGTAGAAGCTTAAATATACTGATTTGTAGTTTTTTTTTATAAATGGTACTGATTAATTCCCAACTATATAGCTGGTAGATGATAATGGGTGGTGGAGTTAATGTGTAAACACCTTCGCAGACAGATACAGGGTCATATGGGTCAATCGTGAGAACCAACAAACGACTATAATAGCAAATTGTTAACTACCAGAAGTTGTACAAATTTCTAATAAAACAATTAATTTATTTTCTATATATGTATATAAGCCAAACTATATAATTAATTTCATTTCTATATAGGTACATATGTAACTATAGGAGTGCCGTTATATATAGTTTTTCGATCTATTTTTATTAATTATTATAATTAATTAATTAATAAAAATATTGTAGATATATATGTTTGATATGGTTTCTGTTCGTTTTTGTATAATGAAGAATAGAGAGATCTTAGGTAAGATGGCGCGAGCACGTGCCCCACAGGAAGTAACCAAGTCACTGTTGATTGACGGACCGTGGAGATAGTAGTAGAGCCCAACAATATACCTCGCCCTCCTTCACGGAGGAAATGAACTTATGATTGACTTCGGAAATTAATATTTAGACCAATTTTATTCTCGTCAATCACGCACAATTATATCAATATCGTATAAGTTATAGGAGTTATTTAAATACGAAATTATAATTAATATATTTCAGCAACAGGAAGTAATTAAAATTTAAAAAAGAATCAACATCAATTATTGAGACGACAAATTTTCTGATCAATAGTAAGTGGGGATTTTTCTTCTTCTTCTCCTCCTCCTCCTCCTCCTCCTCCTTCTTCTTCATCTTCTTCTCCTCCTCCTCCTTCTTTTTCTTCTTCTTCTCGTCCTCCTTCTCCTTCTTCTCCTCCTTCTCCGCATTCTCCTCCTCCTCCTTCTTCTCCTTCTTCTTTTATCTGCTTCTTCTTCTTTATTCATTTACCATCCTATTTATACTGTAAGAGCTTCATTTGTTACATGACCTTCCTATTTTGTTCAGAATAACTTTAAGTTTATACAGCAAATCAAACATTTGGTAAAAACTTTAGGTTGAGACAACGGATTTATGGATCATAGAACGCTGATGTAAAGAGTTCAAACTGAACAGAACGACCACCCATATGCCACATTGATAAATATGTGAAAAAATTATTTAAAGAGTAAACATCAAACTTTTAGCTTAACTCACAGAAATTTAATATCTCAGCCGCGATTGGTGGCAATGGACAAGTCCTGTGCCTAAACAACGATTAATGACTTGGAAACTACCATCCTTACCGATACCGCAGTAATTCAAAGTCTCGTATTTCGCTGACTAATATTCCTATATTCTCCCGATCTAGCTTCCAATGACTTCCCAGCTCGGAGATGAGAAATTAAGAGACAATGGCAAGGTGATAGCAATAAATGTTCAGTTGAACATGGTTTGTTTTTCGTTTGATAACAGTCGAGAAGACAGATGGATTCCAAAATTATAACCAACCAAACGATTGATAATAAACTAATCGTAAATCGCTTCTAAAACTATATAACGACAATATAATAATAATAAGATAAAATCGAAATGGAGATGGCAAGTGAACATTACATTACATTACATACATACAGTAGTACTTGTAGTAGTAGTAGTAGTAGTAGTAAGTATACCTATATATATGAAATGTTGTAAGTACATTGAACATTAAAAACCATATTGTGTGTATGCGGTATAAAAGTCGGCTTAGTTTAAAACCCATGAGGCTGTATGTAAATCAGTTCTGGCACCTCAGCAGCCGCTATCTTATCTTCAACAATTATTCGTAGTTTACAACCATGAGACGGCATTAGTTACTGCCATTCTGTGCAAATGCTGGCTCACCTCTATCTAACTCTATCTCTTTCTTTCTTTCTTTCTTTCTCTATTTCACTTATAAATATAATAGTAATAGTTATATAGAATAGTAATAGTTGGCGGTCTCATCCGGGGATCGTAGCGATTATTTTAACTAGATATATTTTAAATCTCATCTCTCTCTCTCTCTCTCTTTCTTTCTTTCTTTCTATTCTATTTGTACAAAGTCTTGCTCTTCTACCACCTGATGCGATCAGATTTAGAACTATTGCTTTTCTTACTCAAATCTTTTACAAAACGTCAAATAAATCCCTTTAAATACACACATAATATAAAGGAAAATTCAACTTTTAATCATCTCACCTTCAAAGTTCAATGTTAAAAGTTCATGTAATAATAATAATAATAATAATAATAAAATTGATGACGTGGCAATTATCCATATTTAAAAATTATTACTTTACAGTTAATTCAACATAAGCTTTCTATTATCATTATAATAATAATAATAATAGTAATCGAGTCAATAAATTGTAGCGAAATGTTATCATCTAACGATCGAAATAATCCGAACAAAACCGTCTTGTTAGAATCGTTTTTTGTTTTTTTTTTTTGTGAAGTGAGAGAATTTTACCAAATTTGGTCAAATCGACCATGGGAAAAACTGCATTTGAAAACAAAATTTTATGTGAGAATCTTTTGTTGTTGTTAGTTGTCGTTTTTAACGAATTTTTCTTTAATATATCTAACGATCGAAGAAAAAAAAACCACCCTTAATAAAAACAACGAAAATTCTTAACTATTCGTTACTATCAACCAAAAAAAAAGACCATACGGTGGGCGAGGGTGCTCTCCTTTGGCGGGAATCTTGGCGTCGATTAGAAATTGTTAAGGATCAGCTGTGTCGTTAAAGAACTGTAACCGTTCTTCCGTATGACGTTCAACTAACATTTAATATTAAAATAATACCAAATAATAATAATAATAATAGAAAATTATAACGCTAAAATCATGTATTTAAAACAATTTATTTATGTATATTATGAGTTTAAGGTAGGAACTAACTAAAAGGGCACGTGTCATTTTCAATTAATACACCTGTCACGTGACACCTGATACATCGCGATCGGGCAACAAATTGGTCCGTTAATATACACACTATATAGTATAAAGTAGTATAAACCATTAATAACATTATTATTATTATTTTTATTATAAATAGGGAAATGATGGCATATGTGAAAACCGGTAAGTCTTGCATTATTTGGATTTTTTTTTAATAATAAATTATAGGAACAGGGGTGGATCGAGTCGAGTCGGTGGTGCCAGAGAATTTGCAAAAATTATAATAGCCTGCTGGGCATAAATAACTTTACAGAAAGCGACCGAAAAGTTTTGACTGGAAAATTTGTGGAATCTCAATCAAAATTTTCAAAAAAATATCGCAGGAAACTTCTAAGAAAAATTAATTATTGACAGCAAATTAGTTGAAATCTATGCACAGTGGAACCTTTCGTGGACGGACATCTGCAGGAAACGGAATGTCTTCCTTTAAAGGAGTTGTCCGCTCAAGAGGAGTTTTTAGATAATGTGCTTTGCTTCCCAAAATATCTCAAACTGTGTTCAATTTATTATTTTGAAGGTTACGTGCATTTGAAGAATTCCAAGTGTCCGTACAAGAGAGGGAGAGAACTTCTTGAACAAATAAGTATTGTGTTGGCCTCCGTCCAATAGAAGTTGTTTTGCTTTGCGGAATTTTCTTTGTAAAAAGTTCAGGGAATCAGCAAGTGTCCGTTGAGGGAGGTTTTACTGTATAATTAATTGTCTTGGAGATTTTGATAAACAACTGGTCAAAACATAGAGTCGGACTACGTCTATAATAAAATTAAATTAGTAACAATTGGGGGAAAAATTGAAAGTTAGGCTAAACAAATTGGTTCGAATCAGCTTTCTAAAATTGAGCTTTACAGAGTTCCCAAAAAGTTTATAGCTCAAAGTTGCTTAAATTGACTAACAAGGAAAAGGACAAAACGCTCCTTCTCTGATTTTTATAAAACTTTGCAAAAAATAAAGAATACAACTATTCTTTGAGCTGCCCAAATTTACACGAGGGCGGTAAAATTGACCCTTGAAGTTGCCACCCAAAATTCAGTTTTCGCTATATCTCGAGAACCACTAGCAAAAATTGAATTCAATCAAAAACTAAAATATTCCACCCATCGAACAACACCACCCTTCTATCTTGTGGGGGTTGAACAAGTTATCGGTTTTAGTACTTTTCTGCTCCTACTGGTAAAATTTTTGAAGAATCATTGAGAAACTACAGTTTTTGGATATTTCGATTTATTTTAGGGAATTGCAACCCCCAATCTGTAATAATGCACAAGACGCATTATCAGCAGTATTTTCGTATAACTAACCGAGGGCTAAAATAAAATATTCGACAAAATGGAAATATATAGGGAATTGTATGATACCGTGCTATATTCTGAATCAACATTTTGGCTTTGGGTTAGCCTGGTTTTTGGGTGGTAACTTTAAGGGCCACTTTCACCCCCCCTAAGAAAGATGTATCCTTTTTTAGTTGGTGCTCTACCTGTAATCAAGATCCTGCAAAAAATAAAAACGGGGAAATTCAAACTAGATAGAGATAAGGTAGATGGAATTTAGGGAAGAAAAAAAACACTTGAAGATAATGGAAAATCATTCAATTTATTATAGAAAATTTCAATTACAAAATGCTACTGAAAAAACAAAAAAAAATAATGATAGCTCGTCAGGGACGGATTAAGTTCGTGATTGCTATCCCTTCCGACCGGAAATTTAATTACTCGGATTTGTACCATCGCGACCAAGTCCGGTTCTGGATTAATTACAGTTATATAGTCCGAACTAAAATAACAGAAGGAACATAAAAAAGAAAAAGAAATAGTTTGTTACGATTTCTATCAAAAAATCATGTGTTTGGAATTTTTGAATGAATTATTCAAACAGCTGTTGTTTAATCTTTGAATTAAACATCCAACTTACCTACATAAAAATATATCATAATTAAAGTTGATTTTATTATAATAATTTTCTGTTAATTATTAGTTGTGATGGCCTAATCAATTTTTATAGTAATTTTTTCTACAAATAATAATTAAATTTTCTCTAATTTCAATAGAAATCGTTGGAAATTATTATAATTTTCCTAACAAACATATTTTCATATCTATAGAGTTCATCGATTTCTTTATTTAATTAACAAAACTCATGAAAAATAAATAAATAAATATATTATTTAATTTGAAAAAATTTTCACTTGTTTATAGTGTAAGTAGTTTTTTTTAATTAATTAGAAATCGTTTAGAATTCGAAAAAAAAAACAATCGGTCGCGGCCCCCCTTATAGCAAAATTTTCAAAATTATTACAAAATCATTTCAAGTATTATTTGTGGTTTTATTCGAATTTAAACAAAATTTTACGCTCATTTTTTATAAAAAAACAAAAAAACAACAACATTACAATCATAATTAACCGAAAAGTTACCAATTGTTTGTAATTACAATTATTACGAAACAATTGCGGTACGATTTTTTCTCTTACCACGTCTCCTTCTTCTAAGAGTTACGGGATAATGAAATGACACGAAAATTCTTTTTTTTTCATCAAAAGTTTGTAATTCGAGCTTAATACAATAATTGAAAAAAAAAAAGAAAACTAGATTAGAAATTAGAAATATTGCGGAAAAAATTTTTTGTTAATCTTATAGAATTAGAATTTCATACTGCCGATTCAGTAATTTGTTTGAAATCTTTAACGGTAACAGCCAAAACTTCTTCGCAAACTTTTTTATAACACCATGAATCGCCTTTTAAACGTTTCCTTCTAATACCAACAAAACCATATGGCGATTTTTCATTATTATTACCACCAATAATAATTGGTGAATTATTATTATTATTATTATTATTCAATAGACCATTTTTTAGAATCGATCTAGTCGATGTATTATTATTATTATTACCATTATTTGTTTTTTTATTAATAACCATCGGTCCTAAATATGGTAAATAACAAATTTCCAATTCAAATGAACAACCGTTACAATGATGTAAAACATTAGCTTCAACTTTTCCGCGTAACAAGAATCTGCAATAATAAACCAATAATAATTTATTTATAAAATAAACAACAACAACAAAAAACAACAGATAGTTGTAAAAATCTAAAAATGATTAACAAATACCATCACGGTTTCTATATATATCTATATATATACATATATATATACATTCATATCATGGTGCATCTTATTCTATAGAAGAGAGAAGAATTAGTTTTCTTAATATGCGAGAATCACGTCGTATACGTTCATCATCTTGTATAAAGTAAAAGAGGGCTCTTGTTGTTGTTGTTGTTGTTGTTATTGAGAAAACATCGTCTGAATAGTTGATATAAACTTGGAAAGACGAACTAATGGTTCTGCATTGGTGGAATATCAATTAACACTTCAACAAAACAACCAACAACAGTAGCAATATATACTTATAAATGAAAAAAATGTTATCAGACACAAGTGGGAATTTATTTCGGAAACGTATACTTGTTATGTAGTTTGTTGTAATAAATTGTAATGGAGAGACGCTTTACGAAAAACCAAAAAAAAACAAAAAACAAATGACGTGTTGACGACATTAATTTAACAGGTTGTTTTAATTAATGGACGATCATTTTTATATAATTGAATATTTTTTGAAAGTTTCCGATTGTGTTACTCTTATTAATATTTACGGAAGTAAACCGGATTAGATTATTATTATAGCATAATAGTTTTTGAATAAATTATGTTATTATTATAGAAAAAGACGATATCTGTCAGCCTTAGGGTTTATATGCAAAATTGTACAATTAGATGTAATTAAATGTCACAACTAATGCGACTATATAGTCTACACTCAATTTATACAAATATAGATTATATCAATCATCTCTATATAGTCCTATTTTATATACAAATTAAAATTATTTAATAAGAATTTATAAACAAATTCCAATGCAAAAGTTCCAATTTTTTTTTTATAAATAAATAAATAAATAATAACAATAACGGAAATTATCAATTATTATTATATATAAATATATATGTGTATAGTAGGAGATCACGTTAAATTGTGGTCGATCTGATATCCGGCCTAAAAATTCATTGTAACTTCTTTTCATTCAACTTTATGTAGAACGATTGATCCTAATTTCATTCATTTTCTTTTTTCATTTATATATATATACAGGGTGGTCCGTGGCCCACCAGAGGCTTTTCTGCTCTTGCAACTCTGGCTCTAGTGGGTGCAACAAAAAACAAACAGAATCGACGATCTAAAGTGCAATATTTAGAGAACATTTTTTTTCTCTCCACTAGAACCAGAGTTCCTAGAAAACCAGTAAAGTCTCTGGCAGACCACTCTGTATATATATATATATATTTCTGAATCAATTCCCACACAACAATCTAACAAATTAACAAAATAGAAGAAAAAAATAATAAACCACCAAATCGAAATCTTATGTTGGGCTGTTCCAAAAAAAAAAAATATATCATCGACATATTCTCAATAAAATATTGAATTTTCATTTAAATTGCTCTGATATTTTTTTTTTGTTATTATAAATCGTGGAATTGAAAAAAAAAAAATTAAATTTAATCAACAATTATTAAATAATTGAATTAGTAGCCGGATATAACTTTCTTATGAATTATTATAAAATGGAATAAATATGTGTAATAATAGTAAATTGTTTATTCAATTTTGGCAAATATAAAGAAAAAAACACCAAAATTCAATTACAGTAAAATCTCTATTGAGCGGATAACTATATTTATGTGGAAAATGAAATATAAGGTTTCCATTTAACCCTTTAACTATCAATCTACAACAACAGTATTTATTCTAATGGATAGGATTGTGAATTGAATAGCGGTTCTGATTAAAAAGCCCATTCTAATATTATTCGAGAAGAACAAGATGGTACAACAGTAATTTTATTTCTTACAAAATCTCCTTGTAAATCCATACACTACGCCACTGACTCTGAAATGCTCAGATCAGTAGACACTTTATCCAAGACTGTAAAACGAATGTTTTTGCCCAATTCTTTACTTCGATTGATACAAAAGGTTGAGAGAGGAGAGAGAGAGAGAGAGCCTTGCTCGTTCCAGGATAATCTACCAATAAGGCCTCTATCGCGTTCTAAAAGCTAACACCATGACCTTTTCCTTATAGATAGGCCACAGTTTGCTTTTTCCGATACTGATGTTTTGTATCGGCGGTAAAATAATGAATACAGGTCTCGTTTACAGTAACCAGTGCAAAAAGTCAATTGAATTGGATTGATAGAGAGCTGAACATTGTTCCAATATCAACATGCGTTGCAATTTCTAAACGTTGTATTAATAATTTTCTCATCCCTAATATTCCAGTAATTTCAGCTAATCCATTCAACTCCGCTTCTTTAAATACTATCCATTGAAAAAAAATTATGGATCTTAAATTACGGTAGTTCTGAAATTTTGTCGCCCCCTTAAAATGTGACGCCCAAGGCACATAGGTCTAGGCCTAAATCCACCATGCTCAAGCTCTAGATGTATCTAAGGATTGGTCTGTAAAAGTGATGAAACATACCTCCAACTCGATTACTATTGTCAATTGCCAGTTTATTAACAGCCGCTTTTCCAACATTGATATTCACCTCTCTCTCTCTCTCTTTTCATCTATTCCAGATAAATATGGAAATCATACTCACATCGTATCTACAATTTCACTACTTTTTCCAATTAATTTCGAATGGTAGATACTGTTTTAAACTGCCTTTCACCTTGACATTCGCCACAGCTCCATCTATACTATGAAACGTCGTATTATCAGTATTTCAAACAAGAAACAACTCCTGTACATTGTCATTGATAACGTAGGAATTTCTCTAAATATTGACAACCCTCGCCGCTCAATAGAGATTTTACTTTATAAAATTTACATATATAGAGTTCCGGGAATAAGAAAGTATCGATTAAGGAAAGTTTTACTGTACTATTATTTTTTTCCATCCTTCAATAAATCAATTCTAAATTATGTACAACCAGTCTCATCGAATTGAAGCCGGCCCTGTCTAACTAATTACGTGTTGGTAAAACTGATTAGCACACAGATGAATTATGATAAAATATTAAGATTTCCATTGGTTTTTATTTATTTTTTTCTTTCTTTCAACTCTTTGTTTTTCATATTTTAGCCGGCGGTATGTTAATAGCTTGTTGAAATATCGGATTATTCTGGCTCGTAAATTATCATGAAACATCAAGAAAACGAAAAAAAAATATTTACATATAATAACGAAGAAAAAAAAAATTTGTAACCATTCTTGTAATAATGTAAAAACAAAAACGCCTCGAGTCAAATTAATGTACACAACATACATATCATTTTGTTATCTTGTACACGAGAAAATGATCATATTATAGACAAAGCTTTAGGGACAAAATAATAATAATTTGAAAAAAGAATTACCCTTTACGACTGCAATGGAACCCTTTCTTTTGGAAAGCTTTAAATAGTTCGTTGATTACATATTCAGGATCATTACACTGTGTTGTTGAAACGTTACATAAATTCTATAAAACATAAAAATATTATTATATCTAAATCAATTTTCAATTATTATTCAACTTACTTTATTACTAAGTACAACTGGTTGATTGCTATTTTCTGAATTTGTACCTGTCCTTTTCGGTGTTAATACATGTCGTACTTTATTTAATGATCGTTCAATACTACCTAAAACACGTCGTGCTGATCCTGGTGTATTATCACCATTAGGCTTTTTCCTACAACAAATTATTACATCATTAAACAACAACAACAACAAATAATAATAAATAAATCGAAATTTGTGTTAGTTTGAAACAGACCGGAAACCGATGTTTATGACAATCAGAAACTGGTAAACATGTCCGGCTAACAAATCTATTCATATAATTTACATATATATAGATATATCTGTAAAATGGGGGTGAACCTTTAATAAACCAACCGTAAGCTTCAACCCCAAACAATAACATATAACACACTAAAACCATCCCTATATCCCTCACACCATTTCATTTGTTGTTGTTTGTTTTTTTGTTGTTGTTGTTGTTTATTTAGAACCCTTATATGGTCGTATAATCCAACACTTTACTACTTCAATTATCAACTATCTACTCTACTAAGTACTACACTTGTTAGATATATGTTCAGTTATATAACGTTTAATTGAGAGGGTCGTGAACACAAGGTAACAGCTATCCAATTAGTAATGCGTGATTTGTTAATATAACCATTCGAATATTTGAAACACGCTATTGAAACAATTGCACGATTTGATTCTAGAATTAATAATAAATTTAAATTATCTATTTTACCTATTATCAGGTGTTGTATTTGGTGTTGATTTACCATCTTCAGCCACTTTTTTAACAGGAACTATAACAATTCAAAAAAAAAAAAAATTAGTTTATATATAAGAAACTTTTTTTTTCTCTATGATAATAAAGTTAAAACGGTGATATTTTAACGTTGAGTCTTTTAAAAGGGGGATAAATTTATTATACACTAGAGACCTATTTAGAGAATTGTTCAGAAACTATATTTTCCAGTAGCACTTTCTTATTAGTGTTTAGTAAGAACACTTTGTTTGTTAAAGTTTTAGGACTAATTTAAGACTTTAAAAGCCATAAAGAAGAAAATAACAACCCTTGAAAGACTTGAAACTGGACACTGATATACACATCTGCAACAATATTATCTATTTTATAGTAGATTCATAAAACAACTTTTCGAAACACTCCAACTAGATTATTAAAGACGCTATTTATGTAAAACTAACACGAAACAAAAAAATTATACAATTTGTACTATATAAAAATAATTATTTCGAAAAACGCGCAGTATTTGAGCTACAATTAACCAAACGTCAATGCAACATAACCTCAAATTCTACATAACCTAATTATTATTTGTGATAAATTTAGAGTAAGTTGTTTCAAGAAAGAAAATATTGAAAATCTTGATAAAAAAATGATTTTAATTTCAGTTAGTTTACGTTTAAATGGCTACAATACGTCCACCACTCGATTTATTACAACAATGCATGTTAAATCCGAATTGTATACGAAATGTTTGTATTTTAGCACATGTTGATCATGGCAAAACAACAATAGCCGATTCATTATTAGCAACAAATCGTTTAGTTAGTAAACGTATGGCTGGTCAAATACGTTATTTAGATGATAGATTAGATGAACAAGAACGTGGTATAACAATGAAAAGTAGTGCTGTATCATTATTAAATATGATAAATATCAATGATGGTGATGATGATGATGATGATGATCAGATACCGTTAATATTGAATTTGGTTGATACACCAGGTCATATAGATTTTTCATCAGAAGTTGGTGCTGCATTACGTGTATGCGATGGTGCATTAATTGTTGTTGATTTAATTGAAGGTGTATGTGTACAGACACGTGAATCTATAAAACAAGCCTATACTGAACGTTGTAAAATGATTTTGATATTGAATAAAATCGATAAAATTATTATTGAATTACATAAAGATATAAATGAAATATTCCAAACAATATTACATGCAATTGAAAATTGTAATGCTATAATAGCTGAATTATATCAATACGATAATAATGATAAGAATATTGATATTGAAGATACTGGTTTATTATTTTCACCGGATTGTAATAATGTTATATTTGCTAGTGCTATAGATGGTTGGGGCTTTACAACCAGACAAATATCGAAAATTTTCAATAAAATCATTAATAATGAAACTATAGATAGTTTGAATAAGAAATTGTGGAATTTTGATGCTTATGTCGATCCAAAAACCAATACAATCAAATATGGAGCTATTGAAAAAAATAAAACGAATTTATTTATACAATTATGTTTGAAAACGATTTTTTATATTTACACAACAATTGTTGTACAAATGGAACGTGATAAAGTCGATAAAATTGCCGAAAAATTGAAAATAAAAACAATAACACGCGATATGAACCATACTGATCCGAAAGTACAATTAAAAGCTATTATGCAAACATGGAGTCCATTAGCTGATATTATATTGAAACAATGTTACGAAATAATACCAGCGCCTAGTCAAATTTCAGATGGAAAAACTAAATATCTAATTGATTATAGTCGATTTTGTGAAAACGACTATCAAAATAGATGTATTAAAAATATATTTGATTTATTCAAAAATTGTTCAATTAAATCGAAAGAAACGATCGGTTATGTATCGAAAATGTTTTGTATTGATAATAAGAATTTATCGCAAAATAAACCGAAATTATTTATACCGAAACCGAGACATTCGAATAGTGATGGTGTTGTTAAAACAGAAAATCAAGAAATTGTTAGTAATGATCGATGTGACGACAAAGACTTTTCAATTATAGCATTAACTCGAATTTTTACAGGTAATTTGAAAATTGGACAAGAAATTTACGTATTACCACCGGATTATATACCGAATAATCAAGATGTTGATAGAAATATTCATAAAATAAGAATTGATGAATTGTATATTTTATTTGGACGTGATTTAGTATTGGTCGATTCAATACCAGCTGGTAATATTTGTGGTATAGGTGGTTTAGATAAAACTATTGTACGTACAGCTACAATATCAACAACATTAGAATGTATACCATTTATTGATCATCCATCTATACCACCAATTGTACGTAATTCAATTGAACCAGTTAATTTAAAAGATTTACCAATATTACGACAAGGTTTACGTACATTAATGCAAAGTGATTCATGTGTACAAGTTTTAATACAAGAAACTGGTGAACATATTTTATTGACAGCTGGCGATGTACATTTAGCTAAATGTTTAGAAGATTTAACGACGAAATTTGCTAAAATTGAAATTAACGTATCAAATCCGATGGTATCATTACGTGAAACGATAACACATACGAAAGAATATCGTAGAGATTTAGAGAAAATTGTCCATTGTCAAATTGGACAATTATCATTGAAATTGATTGTTATCAGTTTACCGGATATGATAGCCAATGTGGTTGAGAAGAATTTTAAATTATTGAAAACAATTGAAGAACATCAAATGATAAGTAGTTTTGAATTATTATCGAAATTGCAAAAGAACCCACCGAAATTGAAATCATTCAAAAATGACACAATAAATACGTCTTTAACGTTTCTAAGAGATGAATTGAATAAAATCTTCGATAATTCGCCAACTATATGGCCGAAATTGAACGATAAAATATGGACAGTCGGCCAAATGAATGATAGTATCAATTTATTGATAAATGCAACAACAAACTATTCGCGTAATATTTTCTATACGTTAGATGAAAGTGATCGTAAATCGTATTATGATCATTTTATAATAAATGCATTCAATACATTTTGTAAATCGGGACCGATATGTGAGGAACCATTGAAAAATTGTGCTGTTTTAATCAAAAATTTCGATATACTAAATAACGACAATTTAGAAACACAAAATACAAAAACCAATATCAATATAGAAACAACAATATGTAATTGTTTACGTGAAGCATTTGAAAAACAACAACAACGTTTAATGGAACCAATGTTTACAACAACAATACAAGTTAATACGAATATTTTAGGTAAAGTTTATACAGTTGTTAATAAACGTTATGGTAAAATATTAGATGCCGTTGGTATGGATGAGAATGAGAAAAGTTTTCTAGTTAAAGCCCAAATACCGGTTATTGAAAGTACAGGTTTTGCTAATGAAATACGTAAAACAACATCCGGACAAGCTATACCGAATTTGAAATTTAGCCATTACGAAATTATCGATGGTGATCCATTTTATGAACCAATTGACGATGATAATAATGATGATGATGATGATGATAACGATATTAATATTGATTGTGCTATTAGAGCGATGAAATTAAGAAAGGATATACGACGACGTAAAGGTTTGCATGTTGATGAACAAGTTGTTGTACATGCCGAAAAACAACGTACTCTTAACAAGAAAAAATAAATTTCTTTATATATAAATTTCGTTATTTCAATCAAACTCACCTGGAGAAGCTTCCGTTTCTAAATCTGAATTATAATTACGTTTCATTGGTTTTCGACTAATTGGTTGTGGTGGTGGTTCTACAAAATTTTCCCTAGCCAATTTCGTTTTCATTCCAATATCCTCCTAATAACACAAATTTGAAATAACAACAAAAACAAAACATTAACAATTTACCAATTTCTTTTTTAGAGCAACTTGACAAATAGTGGGATATAATTTGAGTAGATCGCCACGTTGTTTCTTTTGCAATAATAGAAAATATGTGGCTGTATGGTAATCGTATCGCCATTTCTTCAAATATTTCCACAAAATCTCCGGTTGTATTTGATAAAATTTCGACATAATATTAATACAATCACGATCATATTGTTTAATTCTATCACCTGATGGATCTATCGCATCTAATATATTGAACGTTAACCATTGATGTGATAATAATTCGTTGATAGTAATACGTTGTTTTGGATCAACTTGTAACATTGATTTAATTAATTGTTTACTTTCGGTAGACATAAACGATGGTTCTTCGTATTTACCACTCTAAAAAAAATTAATAATCTAGTTAGTGATAGAATTTGTTTTAGAACAAACAAAAAAAAAATGTCAAATATGTGTACACCTTTGGAACGTAATAATTCGGTTCAATTGAATTTTTTAGAAATTGAACCGATTATTATACAAAGTGATGGTAGTTTAACATTATTCGGTTTGAATAATCATTTTACCACCGAAATACCAAAACGTTTAATAACAAAATTGGCACCGGAAGAATATCGTCGAACAATTACGATAATAAATCGTATAATTAGAAAAAGTTTACCGAAAACATTATTTTGGATATTTTGCGGTTGTTGTTGTATGTGTTGTACAATCGGCTTTTCCTTATATCCAGCTATATTTATTAATAAACGTACATTACGGTCAATAGAGAATTGTTTAGAAATCGAAAATAAACGATTGTATCATAAATTAGGGTTACATTGGTATTTACATCGGCAACAATCCGATAGTTATAATCCTAATGAATATGTTTTGATGATTAATTTCTTACAAAAATCCGATATTTATACACCCGATTAAAATAATGCAAAATTGTGCAATTACCAAGATTTTTTTATATAAATTATCAATATTTATATCATCGAATGGTAGTATACCAGCTAATAATGCATAAAGTAAAACACCCATCGCCCATACATCAACTTCTGGTCCTAAATATTGTTGGCCTAATATTAATTCGGGTGCTGCATAAGTTGGTGAACCGCATGATGTATATAATGGACTTGATATACCACCATTAGGATTTGCACATAAACCAAAATCGATCAATTTTAAATTTTGATCTTTGTCTAATAAAACATTCTCCTAAAACAATAAAAAAATTATTGAAATTCGCTTAAATATTAGTTTAAATTGATTAATTCTACAGGCTTCAAATCTCTATGTGCATAACCCAAATTATGTAAATAGGCAACAGCTGATACGATTTGTCGAAAAAACATACGACTCTCGAATTCGGATAAACGGTTCTTTTCGACTATATGATCGAATAATTCACCACCAGAACAATACTCTACGACTATAAAATAATGAGTTTCAGTCTCAATCACCTAAAAAAAAAACAAAAAACAAAAACAGCCAGATTACAATTTATCTAACGAATAAATAATTCAACTTGCTTGGTATAATTTACAAATATTATGGTGCGCCATTGATTTTAATGCTTTAATTTCTAGTTTAACTCGATGTAAATCATCACCTAATCGTATTTTATCCATGATTTTTATAGCAACTTTCTCACCAGTTGCTATATGAGTTGCTACTTTAACTTTAGCAAAACCACCACAACCAATCGTTTTTTCGACATTATACATATCTTTTAATATTGAATAACGTACCATTTTTATTAAATAATAGAAATAATAATTATTATCAAATTATCTTCATTAAATATTTGATTATTAATCAAATCTTCTTGAGAGAAAAAAATAACGAATTGTTTGACAGTTGTTCAAATTTGAAATCTTCATTGATAATGTTACTAATAGATGACAGCAAAAACTAATTGTGAGCTATGCAACCAATAATACTCTCTAGTATCGACAATTAAAGTAATCAGAACATATGCGTATTACCGTTGAGTGAATAATAATAATAATAATAATAATAATTGAATATCATAATTACGCAATTAATTATTCAAATAATCTGGAAATTGGATAGAAATTTGAAAAATTCGATAGAATTTCCCTATAGTTCCATTTATCATACATAACGAAACTTTTTCCATTTCTTTCACTCACAGCACTACGATGCACCTGAAACTAAGAAAAATTTGATTTGTATTGTCAAATAAAAAATATCGAGAGAATTTTCCAATATAATTGACGCGACAAATTAGATGATGTTACCTTACATCTTGTAGATTGTTGCAATGGTATGCCATTGGATCGATCGTCCAAAATTTACATCATTCCATCGCCAAGTCATATAATTAGCTGCTTGAAGATCATACAAATCATATTGTCATTTGTAT
>JAZBGX010001625.1:6012-17248 GCA_037414775.1 Zonitis immaculata
TATTAATAGTCGGTAGATCTTATTAAAGGCTATAAGTAGAGATTATGGTCAATTTAAACGAAATATCGAGGCTTTTTTTTTTTTGAATAATTATCTATAATGCCTTCATTCAATATATTTACTATGTGTATAATTTGGAAAAATCGAGGATTATTATTATTTATGAAGGTAATTTTGAGAACTTTATACTACTGAAAACTATTTTTTGTCATTCCTTTGTTTTATTTGGATTAATTAATAAATAAATGAGTAGCAGATTAGTGTGGGATAGAAGTATTCAGTTTATGTAGGCCTTATATTTTAAAATCTCTATTTATAAAGTGCAAATGAACCGAAATCTACTACTTTCTCTCGTATTTATTCATTTTTAATTTTTATATTTTATTAATAAATTAATATGTAGAAGGAATTTTAGTATTAAGAGATTGGAATATTGTATATGTGTGAGTTTGTGTGTGTGGTTCTTGAGTTTGTTCGAAATTATAATAATTAACAAACTAATCATGGTGGAGTTTACTTTTTAATTTGTGGTTTTAACTTTTAACATCTAGGTACAATTTGTTTTTAAATTATTTCCCAGAAAGTTAAAATTAATAGAACGATATCAATATAATATGATTTATGTTCAATAAAAATTGAAAATAGTCGTGCCAAAATTACAAATTCTCAACGTTGATTTCTTTTGGATCGCCTCCACCATTTCTACAATTTCCCTATTTTTGCGAATTTAAAATAATTAAATAAAAAATTGATACAGGCTGAGATACAATGCCTAATATTTATTCAAGGTGGTTATAGTTTTGTTTTATTATATTGTGAACGATGGGATTTTTTCTCGCTATTCATTGATTTTGAAATAAGTTTCATTGTGGTTTCAGAAGAATATAAAATTTGATAGGCATTGAACCTTTTCTTATTTTATTTATTGTTATTTTGTCGTTCTTGAAAAAATTCTTTATCGTTATTTTATTCAATGTTGATCTTTTTTTGTCTAACCTGAAAATCGGAACAAAGAAATATACAAACACACATATGAACACAACCTAGCATGTTAAAAGTCTATAATTCTTGTTTAACACAGTCTAATATATTTGGCTCTTTTTTTTAAATAAAGTTCAACCAACATGTTAAAGTTTCATTTTTTACGTCTACAATTTTCACTGAAAGCTCAAACCAAAAAACTTTCGAATGAATTGATCGTTTCTTCTCTGTTAATTTCAAACAAAAATAAAAAACAAACCTTATCAACTAATGTTAAAGTTCTTATCATACTCGAGATCGAAAAACATTTATGTGAAAAAAGCATTGAAAACAGCGTTAAATGAAATCACTCAAAATTGAAATCTGGAAAATCGGAAAATCCGTTATTTCAAACTTCTAATTATCAGGATAAAATTTTATTATGTCTTTATTATTATTCAATTATTAATTATAATAAATTCAGTTGTGTCGCCTCCACCATTTTCAATCAAAATAAACATAAAAATCCTCTTATTCATTTTATATTTCTAACAACTTCAGTTTTATATTAAAACGAAAAATAAATTCTATAGTTTCTTTATAGCGAAAATTCATTACAAAAGGACTTGTATTCGATCGACTCAATAACATACATACTTATAACAAAAAAAAAAAAAAACAATACCTCACTGACATATCTTTCAGTTGTTCTTGTTCGAAATTGAAACATTTCTTTGTTGATGTTATTTTTTTAACAAAAAGGAAAAGTATCGGAGAAAATTCCAACATGTTAAATTTAGAAATTGTTTTCTACCTAATTAAGTTGTTATAAAAAATTTCGAACAAAAAAAAACACCATGCTATCTTATCGATTAACAGGATATTAAAATATATGCTAGTTGTTTGAGTTGAACGTAATATAAAATAGTTATAAAAATAAACGTATCAGTAAAAAAAAATTTACTATGTAGAAGTTGGGAAATTCTCTATAAAAAAATTTCATTAAAAAGCTTCTCCACGTTTATTTTCTAAAGTAAAAAGTTGGGAATAAATCGAACTTGTCCTTATATGATAAGATATATATGTTCTAATAATTTAGAAATATTTGATCGTGCAATTCTTCAATAAATCACAATATTGATCATCTACCATAAAATCAATTTTGAGAATTATAATGATTATACGAGGACTACTCCAAAAGCAATGATTTGTAGTGGTCACAAAAATTTTTAAAAAAATATAGGGTAGTGAGCTCGAACCGTCACTAGTTATGGATGAAAAAATCGTATGAATACACCGTCATATTTTGGAACTACATTTATTTGAGTAGGAGCAGTCAGAGAGTTGACGCAGAAAAAAATTACAGCCTATATCAAATATTTCTGCCTTTAGAGCATCTGTACCAAAGATATACACGCTGACTTGATAAAAACTGTGCTCATCCATATTCTACAGTTGCACGTTGGTGCAAGGAATTCCAGCTGGTCAGAAAGTCCTCAAAAGATGATTATCGCGAAAGACGACCATCTATGACCCACAACAGCAGGAATGTGAAAGAAATCGAGCATCTAGTTTAAGCTGACCGGAGTGTGGCCATCAGACATTTAGTTGAATCACAAGTATCTCATACTATAGTGTTCAAAGGATCTTCAGTGACGACACAAAGAAAAGTCAAACTGACATTTTAAGAGCAAATCTTGAATACTACTCGACAGATTTTTGATTTGATTTGTGACAATGAGCGAGACCTGGATCTATCACTTTGATCCTCAGACCGACAACGAAGAAATTCAAAATCGCAATGTTATGGCGTCTTTGCGGATTCCAACGAACAAGTGAGCCATTACTATATAGGCGAGACAAACAACTAATGAAAAATTGGATGCAGGAAATTTAGAAAATCTTCATATTTCAACATTCGGAATGGAAAAAGTAACCGTTATTTGATCATCATGAAAATTTCAATAGTCGTGCATCCACCACATTTACATCATTCTATGTATAACTTGGTTTCTTATTTATTCTCATATATTCTTATCCTCCTCGTATTTTGTATCATAATGAAAGTATAAGTTAAATGGAAATTCTATAACCTCATTATAATGGAAATTTTGCTCGTTATAAACGATATATTACATACATGCGTTGAGTAAAAAAAATGACTTGTTTCGATTTTCTCAACTTATATAGAACGAAAAAAAATAACCATACTACTGACTCACATGATATTAAAATTTATGTTATAGTTGTTCGTGTTGGCGTTATTGAAATATAACCGTCTGGCTATTAGTTTAATTATTAAAAAAATTTTATTTTTTGATTATACATAAAGTTACTAAATATCACCTAACAATAAAATCAATTTAGATTCAATAATATAACAACAACAGAACAACAAAACAACAAGAATAATAACAGTCGGTGAGCAGTAGTTTCGAACGGCCTTGTCGTAATAAAGCAAGGTCGTTTATAGAAAGGTTCAGTATTGTAATATATATCTATATTCACTATAAGCGGTATTCTAATAAAAAAGAAAAAATAATAATAATTGAAAAAAAATATAAAAAATAAAACAGAACAACGACAACATTCACTACTACTATATAGATATTACCAGGATCTTGTCGTTTTATTCATTTTCACATTCTAATCTCTTTGTGTGTTTGTTGGTGGCTATTATAATAATTTTCTTGTATTTGAAAATAGCATTAACATTAATTTATTGTTATTGAAAATACAATAATAATAATAATAATAATTAGTAAATACAAGCGAATAAAATCAGCTGGGTGTCTTTTTTGCAATAATAATAATGATAAAATCAATGGAAATGTGTGCATATTTGTGTTGTTAGAAAACGGCAATAATTTTTTATTCCTGCAAACAAGATTCAACGAGGAGGACCACTCCTCCTTCAACTTCTAAACAGACAATCAAATTACAACAGAACAGGGACTTTCCCTGCAATAACAACAACCACAACAACAATTAATTCACAATATAGTGTCTAGTTTTATAGTTAATTTCACAAACTCCATGGAAATTATGGTGAGTTTATTATTATTTCAAAGAAAAATTATAACAAATAACGGTTTTAAGAGATATACATTTGAATATATACATATATATCGTTAGAATTTTTCACCTAGATTTTATTCAAATAAATTTAAACTTGATCTCAATATATACGAATTATTTATTTGTCATATAATTTCTAATATTTGTTCATGAAGAAAATAATTTTACATAAATAGAACAAATTTTGCCTTGAGTTCTTTTTTCCAATTTCCAATTGTATACTATCACCGGAACTTATTATAATTGTTATAATTAAACAATTATCATTATATTTATTGTTTACCATTATTTGTATTATTATTTTAAGCTCAATATAACATAGCCTTGGCAAATATTTCAATAATCGTATTATTGTTGTTATTATTTTATATTTATCAATTTCCAATTTGCATAAACAAATAAAATATTTATTCACCATATTGTTATAAATTACAGTTAACAAGTTGTTGAAAAAAAAAATTGTCGTCGACTTTTACAAAACACACCTTTATAATAATTTATAATAATAATAATAATAATAACCGAAAATTTCTTTATAAATTAAATGTTAAATCAAAATTGTCTAGGTCATTTTATTATTATTATTATTATATTATTGTTATTATTTTTCAATTATGCAAGTAACATGTGTTTGATATTTTAATGTATTTGTTATTATTAATATTATTATTGTTGTTGTTTGTTGTTATTGTTACGAAATATCCACATAATATTTATTACCTGGATTTGATTTGTTGTCGCTGTTGTTGTTGTTGTTGTTAAAAGGCGACAATGTGGGTGGTTGTGGGAGTTTTCTCACTGCAATAATTTTATTGAATTTCATATTATTAACAAATTGATGTTTTATTCTTCCTTTTTTTTGGTTTATTTTAAGTGAAAGTTACCAAATTTTTAATTTTCAACATTTTCGGGAAAATGTGTTTTTAATTTGATCGATATATCAAAAAACGAGGTCATAAACTATTATCATTATTATTATTGTTGTTGTAAAAGACAACAAATATTTTTTCGATAGTTTTATCTCAAATAATTATCCTTTTTATCGATAATTTGTCATCATTATACTTAACGTGCCGATATGAATGTTAATTGCTTATTAATGTTTCAAAAACTTGGACTCTCGTTTTTATTATTTTTTTGTTCTTTTAAAAAGGGAGTTTATTATTTATGATTTCCTCTTCAAATTATTTATAAAATTATTGATAGTTTATCGATCAAAAATATAACTAAAGTAACTACGAGTAGGTACTTGTGTGCTTAATTCAACGTTTGAGTAATAGAAAAATTTTAATAAGTAAAATAATTAACTCCAAAGTCGTGTAAGTAATAAAGTTATTCTCAGTTTGTTTTTATCGGAATTTTATTTAATTGTTTTATTTTGTTTTTTTCATTTTTGATCAAGTTGTAATTTTTCAAATGATAAAATTCCGCACAGGAAATTCTATCATTTCATTGTTTGATCTTTGCACAATTCTAATAAATTTTCCATTTTTCTTGGGGCAAAATTTCCATTATCTAAATGGCTGTTTTCTTCAACAAAATCGCGATAATCGTTTTTTTAAGTTTAATTGAAGTTTTTTCTTTTTTTGTCTAATTAAAAAATAATAATGAAATCGATTAGTGAGATAATTGCATTTGAGGTCTTTGAATTATTTAAGGTTGGTTCTGTTCATGAATTTTTATTAATTCCTCTTATTATTCATTAAATAGCTTGTATTGAAATAAAGTTTTGAGTAAATTTTAATTTGTTGTTTCATTAATTTAGGGTCTTGAATTTTCTTGAAATTTGTTGGCTTATAAAATTTTAATTAATCTCTTTGTCAACAATAAGACTTGAACAATTTTAAAAGTTTTTCATGCTATTATTTTCCAAGCAAAGAAACTTAGGGTCTAGAGGTCGGAAAAGTCAAATATTGCATTTTTTTTATTTTTGATAATATATTCTTTAACTTTCCCACTATTTTAAATTGCAATCACTCATACAATGAAAACAGCTGGACCGATTCATTGTACTTTTTTTTAATCTTCCTAATAATCCGAATGTGGTTTTTATGAGGAAAGAAAATTGGAGAAGTTACCTAAAAAATTGTTATATTTAGGAAAAACTGAAACTGTTGTTTTTCGATAATCTCTAGACTATAGTTTGGCTCATGAATCAGATATGCGTAATGCTTATTTTATTTTATTTGTTATGGATCTGGAAAAGCTTTTTTGAAAAAAAATACAAATAAAAGTCGGAAAAATCAAATAAACTGAAAAAATCATGATTTTTAAAAACTCTCCCGACAATGAGTTTCAGCTTAAATTAAATTATAAACATTTTTTTTAACTTTTGACTGAGCATTAAATCAAAATTTGCAACTGAGCGAGAAAATTCACAATATAGCACTTATGTTGATCGTATCGAACAACATATTACATCAATTAGGCATGACAGCGCCCAGTCGTCCTGTGGACGACACATTCAATCGAAAGTTGAAATGCGAGAAACTATATGACTGCAATGCATTGAGAGAATATGTTCAAAAGAACTTTTAATTATTGAAGTGGGAGCAAAAATATGCTCACGAAACTTGCATAAAAGTAGTGAATGATGGAGTTGGAGGGAGTGTGTTCTTAGACTTTCCGATGGAACTGGGAAACGGAGGCAACAACTCATTACCGTTGAATCTGCAAATCAACGGAGCTCCAACTAGCCGCGATGGTCAAAGTTTTACATCAGTGGAAATTGATCATTCTGTATGAATGTACGATGGAAAATGAAAAGACTCTGGAGGCATTAGACCGAACCGAACGAAACAACCAGTATAAAAGAGGAGACTTTCTGATATTATGCATCCTAATAATTCCGATCAACCTATCATTCGACGCTTGCACAAGGGAGATTATTGAGTAATTGCGGCATTAACCTTGAAATTCCATGTTTCTCGTATGGTCAATTGAATGTCGTCTGTTCTCCTGTCAGAAACCCATCAGTTTTGTTTATTCACACACTAGATAACAGAACAAAAAATGTCCTTTCCCAGTTTTGCAGTTTTATACTGACGATGGAATTCATCTCACATATAAAATGAATGTACTCCTCTCTTTAAATTGAATGTCCATGGCCACAAGCGTTTAATGGGTAAATCATCACCCAGTATAATATTTTATTCCCATTTCGACTTTGTTCACACATTTCCGATAGATTTTCACAAGTTCGCAAAAGGATTACGAACAAATTTATTGAAATTTGGACTCGACGTCTGTCAGATTATAATTTCAAAAATTTCTGAATATGCGAGACAATTTTTTGCGAGACTTGAATATTTAATTCACATCAAGTTAAAGAAATAAGTAATTAATAAACATCTCGAATATATTGAAAACTGTATTTTTATCCATTCCACAATCATAGGACAGTCTGCATTAAATCCAAATAATTCTAGTTTTGTTGTAATTTTGCCATAAAAAGTTCATACAATTGTGGTTCTTCTTTTCATTAATTTATATGATTTGTTCAATAATCCACATGACAACCTGTACTCGGGTAGTATTGTGGTAATTGAATTTTATAGATTTTTGGTAGTCTATAAAATTTTGATCAACCTCGCACAGACAATTGTGTTAATTCATGTTTTTGTTTTCCAGATCTGGAAGTTTAGGTTCTAAACCAACAACAAATTTTATGGAACAAACCGACTTAAATATAGATAGTGAAATGGCTGGTTGTTGTGATACTAACGATAAAACAACTGAAAGTTTAGAAGATGCTAGAAAATTAGCTAGGGATTTACGTCAAAAGACACGTGCCCAAGCACAACAAATATTAGCTTGGAGACGAGCTTATAAAATGCAGGTAACAAACGATAAAAAAATAAATAAAATAAAATACAAATCCCAGTCACGTATTTAATCCGTTTTTATTTTATTTTCCATTTCCATCATCGATAGAATGTCTCTATTTATTTATAATTGTTTATTGTCTATTATACGAAAAAAAAAACACTAATGAAAATTCGTCTTTTCCATTTTAGGAATTATTAATTGCTCGATTGCAACGTGAAAAATGCGAACAATTAAAAGCATTAAGTTCGAAGTTATTATTATTCGAATCAAGACTAATACGTAAACAAAAAGATATATCATCAATGTTAAATCTAAGAGAGACGATAATAAATCGACAACAACGTATAATTGAAACATTAACAAATCGTTTAATTGATAATGGTTTAGAATTGCCACAGAATGAATTAAATGAATTAGAAACAAATTTACCAGATTTAGATTCATTGAATGACTCAGATAGTGCTGTTGTTATGGAAGATATTGACTCTGATAATAGTAATAATTTATTTAACATACCCAGATTTCGTTCAAATAGTACCGATGGTAATAATGGTATAACTATTGTACGTTCAATATCCGATGCTATAGATCCAAATTTGAAATATACATCGATTATTAGACGTAATAATGGGTTTTTACGTCGACCAGAAATTCTAGAAACTGTTTATAGTGTAGAAGAAGACGGTGATAATGATAATAGTAATAATAATCAATCGAATGAATCGAATAATAAAAGTGAAGCTAATAAAAGACGTGAATCGTTTGCTAATCGTGGTAAAACAACATACAATATTGATGATAATGATGTACAGAAATCATCACAATCATTAGAACAAAAAGTATGGACATATGGACAAAAACAAGAAAATTTCGATGATAATAATGTAGAAACAACAAAACAAACAAATCAAGTTAAAACTTATAATCGTGTTATGTCAAATCATCGATCAGTTACAAAACCAAAAGATGTTAAATATAAACGAATTAATAAAGCTAAATCGAAAAGTTTAGAAGAATTACGTGGTCGATTGAAAAATTGGGTAGAGCAAGGTAGTAAATTAACTGGAATCACATTAGAACATAGTCAAAGTTATGCTTAATTATAAATAACAATAATAAAATTTGTAATAATAATTATTGTGTTTTTGCACGCCTAAAACAGGGTGATTCATGGAGAATGGGGATATTATAGACCAAAATATGATAATTGAAATCGATAATATGTCTTATTATAAAAATGTTGCAGGTTTGAGGTTAAAGTCTGTTCTATTTGTAACCCTCTTACTTCAGTACCTTGGAAGACATTTTTATTGCCTGGTGAATTATCACTAAACTGAGTTAACAGTTTAGAAAACAGTTCAATTCTACTTATGGCTAGAACCTACAGATCGCACTTATATAAAGATTGACAACATACGTATTTTTACGTACGTATTTTTACGGACGTATTTTTACGTCTATCTTTTCAACATTTCTTATGTGACCGCTCCCATTTGGAACAATGTTTCTCTAGAAAAAATTTTGCAACATGCGTAAAAGTACGTTCCTTGTGCCTGTTAGAAAAGACACTCTTGTTTAATTTTAATTTTCTCTTTATTTTTAGTATTTTCTCTCTGATTTTTAGTAAATTTTACAAAAATTCCTTTCAAAATATCGGTTACGATATAAATAAAGGAATATTTGTATAAATGATTAGTGTAAGATTGGTGGATGCGGCCACACATTTACTTGAATATTAAAAATAAAAATAGCTCAAAGAGCGGTAAATTGTGGAGTTAGATGAACCGAACAAGAATACCTGTTCCATATTAAATTGGATTGCCTTTCAGATTATTAAGTCATTATAACGATAGTCGACCAGGTAAAAAAATTGATTCTGATTTACTAGAACGAGTGAATTTCAAAATTGAAATTGAATCATGTAGTAAACCTGCAACATTTTTACACAGCTCAATCAGCTTAATGATTGCCCATTCTCTTAATGAATCACCTTGTATAATATTGAAATTTCTGTGTTCTATCTTATAAAACTTGTCAATTTTTTTGTAAGTAGGTTCATAAATCGAATGTACATACATACGTATCATTTATGATGCAAACAACTATTAAAATTGATATGCAAAATTGATTATATCAGAATCATGCGCTTTAATCAATATTTATGCGTTATTTATTATTATTTTTATCAATATTAGATTGTTTATAATAAAAAATTATGCTAATGTGATATTTTTGCTTGTAAATAATTAAATTTGAAATAATTTATTATTCAAGTTTTTCCATAATCTTGACATAATTATAGTTACAATTCTATCAACAATCCTAATCGTGATCTTAATCTTTAATTGTATCCAAATCTATTTTTTTCTATTGCTAAATGTGGATGATTTTATGGGAGAATAGAACAGTTTTGGGAAAAAGATTTGAGATTATAATTCAATTATTAATTATTTTTTACATTGTGATGTTAATTAACAGAATTGAATATTTATACAAACATCGAGATTAAGTTTCCCAATAGAATAGCATTGAAAAAATTCGTTATTTATTTCTATAAACAGAATTATATTAAGATCCAGATTAGGTGTTTTTATAGATATTTATACCTAAAGTTGCATTTAAACTTGATTATCATAATAGTAAATTTTTGTTTCTTCAATTAAATATAAGAAATAATACTTTAATAGGGAATAATCGCTTGAAATTGTAGAATTATCACAAATATCAAAAAATTATTTTGATAAGATTTGTAAAGATTATTATTATAAAATGGTTCCTTTTAAATTTAAATACCTAATAATAAAATAAAGTATATCGTTTCGAACATTAACAAATGTACAAAGATCTCTATTATTATAGAAATAAATTAAATTAAAATTTCTAGTTTTAAGAATAAATTTACAAATGTAAAATTGTGCTATCACTATTATTATTAATATCATTTTATTTTTATTATTATCATTGTTATTATTATTATCGACTTCAATAGCGTATAATCAATATGATTATTTTTATCATATCAGTAATGAATTTTGCTTTTTATTGTGAGGTAAAATTATTATTGTTAGATTTTTTTTGCAATATTGTAATAAATGTAATGTTTGTGTAATAAATAAATGACAATCATGAAAAATTATCTCATTAAGTTGTTGAATTTAATTATTTCAATTTTAAAATAAAACAAAAAAAAACATTAATAATTGTAATCAAGGTTACAATAAGAGTTTCATTATTTTCTAATTAATAGTTGAATTGATAATAATGCTGGAATGAGCCATTATTCTAAACACTAAAAGTAATAATTTAGATACAGATCAATAAAAAAAAATCAATATAATTTAATTTCATACTTATTTTGTTTGTTGCAATC
>JAZBGX010001626.1:0-17247 GCA_037414775.1 Zonitis immaculata
AGCTTCAAGAAGTACCTATATACAAGCGGGAAATTCATGGATTCGGCCCTGATTGTGTCACGCGGCTCTTACCGTCAGGACAAACAGAACGTAGTTTTACGTATACGTATTATGTACGTTGTAAAAATCTTGTGGAGAAACATTGTCTCAAATAGAAACAGTCACACGAAAAATCTTGAAAATACATACGTAATACGTAAGTAAAAGTATGTACGTGATAGTGTGTCTCTCTTTATATAAGTGCAAGCGAGATGGAAGTATTTATGACCTCGTTCACACTTATATAACAATATAGTAAAACTGATGTTTTTCAAAATTTCTATTTTGAAAATACATACGTACGTAAAAGTACGTTCTGTGTGTCCTGGCCGTTAGTGTGCTACCACTACCAAAAATTGACCCTTCTCTATATGAATTCAACAAAATTTTTGTATATGTATAACTATATTGCAAATTTCGAACTTAATAAAAGTGTGCCGTGACGAAAAAAGTTTGCGAATCACTTGAATATAATTTATAATTTCCAAAGTGGTATTGGAAAATTTATTTCCAGCGATTTTGCAGAAAGTTTTATCTATATGCATAGGTACAACCTATATAGGCGACTCTATATTCAACTTTGTGAATGATCTTTCAACAATTTAAAATACTTAGAATTTACAAGTTGGTAGTAGTAGCTTTTTGATAAATCGAATATTTTAGATTAAAGTATATACGGCCGGCTTTTTATTATCGTTTGAAGAAGCTTTAAAATTTCTCTTTTTATCCATTAAAATTTGCCATTAACATTTATTTAATGATCATTAATTCTTGTAGGTATATACAGGACAGTCCAAGTTTTACTGCCACCCCCCAAATTACCCGTATTTATAATCGCATAAAAGTCAAATTTGGAAGTATTGAAGAAACACAAATACACTACAGATTAGTCTAATTTATAGTTTAATTATAACAATTTAATCAATAAATGTTTAATTTGGAATGGATTTTTGGGATTTTTTTTATGTCATTGGATAGAACGTGCCTTTAAATACCATAAATTTTGGGTGGTAGTCGGTAGTTCACCATAGGCGAGTTTATTGCTTGCTTTATTTGCCCAAAATCATCGATTTGAAAGATATTATTTTGAAACAGGTGCGGATTAGAACCAATTACCAATGACAAATCTCTTTTGTAGAATAGAAATCACAACTAAGTACAGCCCTGAGCTTAATCTTCATTTTTACCTGTAGTAAGATGTTTCAACTCTTTTCAGCTAAAAAAGTTGTGAATTATTCCTAATTACTCGATTACGAGAGTCAAATTGTATGCACTTTGAGGCGTGTGATATAATTTTTTTTATAACTAATTAATAAAAGGAACCAATTTTGAGTAAATTGTTAGTAAAGCTCAACAGCATATCGATTGGTGCCAAAATTTGTGTTAGAAAACTTTGAAAATTGGTCGCCGTTCCAATTGTGTTTCGTTATTAATCCGATATTTTATAATTTAGAAAAAAAAAAATAAACCGCAAACTTCTAGTAGTACCATATATAAGCATCGTATGTGCAAATCACAATTTTTTTTACCTATGCAAATAAGGGCGATTTTGGAAGTGGCGGTAAAACTTGGACTGCCCTGTACAATTTATATAGCTACTATTTTTTATAAATATTATTATTTATTTGATTTTATTAAGGTTAGATATTTGGAATTGTTCAAATTAGGTATATGTATACATAAACCTGTGGGAAAGAATGTCAAACATAGATCAAGTATATATATATAAAGGAAAAATAAGGAGAAAAAAAGCCACCCCAATTATCTATTTAAAATCATACTAGTGGATCTTCAACAAACCGCAGATGCCAAAACATGATGTTATCCGATTAAAAGAATTACGACCTCCTCCTTTGACTGTAGAGTATACGTATAGGACTATATGTCTACAATATATTTTTATTTATTTATTTTGTCATTATTGTTGTTGTTGTTGTTTTTGTACAAGCCGCGGTTTACTTGAATAGAATTCCCATCGCATTTTTCCCATTTTTTGACGGCGTTGAAGTGTTCGGTTCAAGTCGACATGGTCCACAATATCTATTTGATGATATATGCGCAGTAAATGGTCAAGTTTCTAATGTCGTTTCATTATTTTTATTGATTGTATATAGTAATATAACCACTAATTGATAATCATTAGATTAAGAACAACTATATAGTTTATAGATTGATCTAAAGTCGTTGGAATTGTTTCCTTACAGGTGGACGAACATGTGCGCATTCCATTTCATTTATTATTTGTTATTCGTATTTTTACATATGGTTTAGAAACGTTCGATTTCAATATTTGTGTATAAATTGAATTTATAAAGAAGAAGTGTGCCCAAATCTATACAGCCTTTTACTCTCTGTTTCATAATAATCTCTTACCGGCGAATTCTTTTAAATAATAAAATAAATTACAAACAAGTTTCAAAACATATATCTGTATAGGTATATAATTTCCTGGTAAAGCTTTATTATAATAAATTATTTTATTTATTATTATTGAATTTGTTTGTTTATTGTTATTTGTAAATGAATGAGAGAATTCCAATAAACTATTATATATAGTATGTATATACAATTTTTGATGGTGAAGAAATTTCACCGAAAAAGTTTTATGTATGTCCACTATTCGCAATCATGTTGTCAAATTGTAGGCAATACCTGGTGACAGGCTATCAGCCATCTGTGAAATATTCACTGTTTAAAATTCAGTTTCAGCAGCAAGGCGGAAAGCTGAAAGCGAGTGTATCCGCAACACACATACACATTTATAATATATTGTATACATATACAAGATATATTTATTTTATACATACACACAAAGTTAATAATATACAAAAGGATCGAGACTTTCTCTCTCGGACGAATTCTCGAATACACAATGCACCACGTTTTATTGTTGTTTTATACGTTTTATTTGAATGATTGAAATCAATGGTAGATATCGCGCAGAGCCAGCCTTTACAGTAATTGAGTCTATAGAGATTGTGATCTACTATATGTATGCGTTTATATAGAATTGAATTGTTCCATTGTCATTGAAATATTTATTTAGTTAATTTTTGATATAATAATAATAATAATAATATTGGGATCGAATAATGTTAAATACTATATATGATCATATTTATTATTATAAATTTTAACTGTTCACAACTATACTGTCATTTATTTAACAACTAAATGCAAATTGAATACCAGAATACGTTCTTGTAATATTTGAGAATCCAGAACATACCATCAGTGGGATATTCCCTATGCCACTAATTCACAATTTCGGTTTGTATACGGTTGTAATTCATATCTTACAAATAGAGAAAATAGAAAAATTCAATACATTATATATACTATATAGGATCTCAGATGATCGATTCTCAATTACCGAAAATTTAATCTCTCAAATAAATAAGAGAAAATCCTTCATGATTTCATTATTCTCAATTTATAACTATCTACCTATAAAAGAAGCACAGAATTTTAAAGAGGTCTTCCGGCTTACGAGTTCAACGGTACGGTATAAAGTATTAAAGCTTCCCATTACTGACCACTGGATGCGAATTTAATATTGTCAGGAGCTATTATATTGACGGGAAAATTTCTCCGGATTTCTAAAAATCTTCGAGTGTAATTACAATTAAATTACCTCCACAATTTATTGTAGAAGCGCACAAAAATAATTGGTGATCTTTTTGTTTTTGTATGAAATCTATGTAAATTTACGACTGTTATACTATGCTCTTAGTTATAGGAAGTCCAATAATTGTTTGAGTATACCTCCTCTTATAATCATCCAAGGCCTCGTCTACTTTTCTGAGAGTATAGACTTCTTGTTCTCAACTTTTGTCATACTAGTTATGCCTTATTTTCTTTAGATTTAGATTCCCGAATAAAAAAATATATTTTCGCAGTATTTTGTAGGGCATTTTGGCCGTACATCGACCATAAACAAGCTGTAGGTACACAGTCCGTACAAGGGTAGTTTTAACAACATTTGAGCTAAAGACGGGCTGAACCTGAACAGGGGTTATTTTGACCAAAAAAAAAAACAACAACAAAGTAACTCGCTGTATGGAAAGAGTTTGGAAAATAGAAATGTGTCCACAGTGATGGGGGGATGTCCTTAATGGAAGGTTTCACTGTATCTAGTTATATTGAGAATTTGTAATATCGCCTGTTATAAAATTTTAAGTAATATATTGTTGTCGATACCTATAAATTCAATATTTATAGACCATAATTTAGGAAGTATTGGAAGTGCAACTTTGTATGATAAGATTGCATTTAATTTTTGCATATTTTCTATTTAAACATATAACGGAATTGTTATTAATTGAAAGCCTCCAATTTCGCAACTATAAATAATCTAAATTAACTACCGGAGTATATATTCAAAAATCAACACTAATCGTAAAGCTATCATATAAACTATATGAATTATCGCCTTTCTATTTAGATATTAAACACCTTATACCTATAGCCTTACTGTAATTCATTTAAAAATTCAACTGTAAAGTATCGAATAAATTTCGAGATGAATTCTATATAATTGATGATTATAATAATTTTTATAATTTGTTATTTTATTATATAGATTTTCATGAAATAATGTTGTGTGCAAATAAATATGTACCTATACATGTATAGAAAGCTCTGAAAAATTTTCAGTTTCCTTTCAAGAGCTCATATTTTCGTGCCCGGTAGTATACATTCTACTATGAAATAATGAAACCGCTGATTGGTGGAATTCAGTTACCATAGTAACGCCCCTTTATTTCTCCGACATTATATATACGGGCGGTGTGGCGTACATTCGGATGTGCAAAGATATTGAACTGGTCTCTGTTTGGATGTATGTATAGATGCTTATGTATGTATGTATATAAATGTATGTATATAGTTTTATGTATGTATGTAATAAGATGGATATGTGTTAGAAGTTGCTAGTGTATAGGTACAGTCCTGGCAAGGACATTGACGAAAGGATCTCATTCTAGGATTCTGTATGATATTTATTCGACATATCGATTTCTATCTTTATATATAGGTATAGTCTATTATTTGAGGATCAATTAGAAATTGTCATTTTTTTAGTACATAAAAAATATAAAGGGTCTTCCAAATTATTAAATACAATTTCAAACAATTAAATACAATTGGATGATTGTGTATATATAATTTGATTCTATACATGTATAACATTTTATATATGGGAATTTCAGGAACGGTAATATAGCTTAAATTGAGACAACGTTGCGTAATTACAAAAGTAATAAAATGCCTTTGATTAATCGAAGGTTAACTTGATTGGTTTTCAAGGTATATTCGAGAAAAAATTTTAAATTTTAAGATTCCAATTTTATTCTGCCTCCATTATACTACAATTTTGACAGCTTATTTGTAGAGCTATATGTATATGGCTATAAAAAAACAATTACTTTCTATAATTGCCACTGTTTTAATTATATCCCATAATTTTTCTGAATCTATACTTGATTTACATTAAATTGGATACTTATTATAAAATAAATTAATGTTGTATAGTCCAAGATTTAGCGTCTTTTTGCGAATACTTTTTGTCAAGGTGAATCTAACTATAACTATATGTTAGTAATAAAGTTTGGACAATCGCCCATATTCGATATACCAATACGTTTTACACATATAGCTTTACTTATGCTATCGATAATTTTCGTAGACTTTTGCTTGTATAGGTGTTTGGAAAAAAATATACATTATATTGATCTTAGGGCCGTTTTACACTTGGCTAAATTGAGTTAGAAATTATTGTTTTCTAAGCTGGCGCCGTGCAGCAAAAATTGGAATTTTGTAAAAATGTCGAACATATTCTATTTTTTAGTATGATGTTGCATGATTTTGAGCTGATTATTTTTATACTTACGTGTCATACACATTTTTTTATTTTATTCAAAATTTTTGAAAAAATTGGCGCGCACCGTTTTTCTAACTCAATTTAGCCAAATGTAAAACGGCCCTTAAAAACTGGAATAGGAAACTTTTCAAAAATATCTCTGAGTATAGATCTTCACGCATATAACTCAGCCGCTCTGTACTCCAAACCAAGACTGCTCATAATATTCTCCAAATACGTAGTTTTACGTTACGTTATCTATATATATGAATGTGTCGCGTGAATGAAAAGCGCTTATATAAAGACTTAAACCTGTTACTATAAGTATTCCTATCAGATATAAATCCTGCGCTTCTCAATATAGGGATGTTCTAACTTTATAACAGCATATATGATGGCAAAAAATTGCAGTTTGGTGTGGATTTTGATATATGAAAGAGTCATCAGTTGCTATATTTCCAAATAAAATAAGGAAGGACTCACTATGAACGTCAATAGCTCGAGCTACAAAGCGATGCTGCTAGATTCTTTTTTCTGAAATTCATTCGATGGAAAATTGTCTCGATTGGTGTGTGCGAAAAGCGTATAGAGTGTATATATGGTGGCCACATGGCCGATATCATATTAAAATTATATGCAAATTGCAATTGTTGATCTCTTCAATTCGTCATTCTATCAAAACTTATTAATTATTTATTATTTTTGGAAATGTATGATGAAAAATTGAAAAACACAAGCTCGCGTACACGTAGCTCCTGAAATTTTAACTCCGAATAAGTGCCTTCAATATTATTGTAAGTCGTCGTCATTCAAAATCTTTTGACGCAAACATTTTTCATTTTCTTGAAATTATATTATATTAGGAGTTGAAATTACTGATTTTAGACTTTAAGAATTATAGCTGTTTGCGGTTATTTCTGATAATTAATTAGTAAAAATAATGAGTTCGCAAGGACTTTCGAATAATTACAAAAAAACAAAAAACAACAACACATACTGACGTTTGTAAGATTCGTTTTTTTTAGTTCTTATATATATTCTAATAATTTCCTATAAGTATAATAATTATAACCGGTTAGAGACTTTTTACTTTGAGCATCATGTCAATTAATTATTAATTACCTTTTACAGATCAGTTACCTTGAATAAAAATTTACGATATATCCTTATAATTAGAAAATTATAAAAATTATAACCTTTATTATCTCTTAAATAGAAATATATTTAGTTATTTTTATTATTATGTAACGTTTCCTTTATACGAATTTGTATGTTACTTTGGGCATTTAAAGTGGTAACACGCAGTAATTTGCAGTTAAAGTTCTGTTCTGCATATTGAATTACACCAAATTGGGGGGATGTTTGAAACTTACAAATGTTATACTAAAGACATTTTCTCATTCTCTTATGTATATGTCTCACTATTTTTTTTTTCCTTTAAGTAAAACAAACTTTACATATTAATTAAGTCAAAAATTGTTTTGAAACAACATCATTATACAACAGCACCCTATTGCTTATTTATTGTATAACATATACTCGTATAAATATACATATAAACAAAATAACATTGCGACAAGTTAAATTATTTATTAAACTTGACAATAATTCAAAGCAATATAATTTTGAATATTTCCAGAGAGAGAGAGAGAATGGAATGAATTCATTTATATATTTGTTAATGGAAATATTTACAAATTAGTCGAGTAATATTTTTGTCAATGTATGTGCATGACTTGGATCGCGTTATTCCAAAACAATTTCTTCTCCATCTCTATCCTTTTTTTCCATAAAGTATATTTAATCATTTATTGTCAGCCATTTTGAATAAATTCAATATAAATACGGAACATACTATAATTATCACCCTCAATGCAAATTATTCAAGTTGATTATCTATATATATCTGCATATACATATATATATATGTTATTTAGAAAGCAAAAAAAAAAATTTATAGATAAAGTTAATGATGGTTGTTTCGTCGTTATATGTGGGGGCTTCTTCATTTAATAAAACTTCTCCATTTTATTATATAAAAGCCAAGTATATATAGCGCTCAAGATTAATATCTTCTTGCAAGGCTATATTATAGAACTTAATGAGTACTTGAACATAAGATCACCTATATTAAAATTTTCAACGTTTACCTTAATAAACAGCAACAGTATTAACAGGAAAAGTGATTTATTACGCAGCGACCAAAACAATTTCTCCTATATATTTAAAAGTATATAGGTATCTATACGATATGTATAATTGTATCTTTTCTATCTTTAATTTCCGCTTTATAACTATATAAATAATATTAGTAAAGAAGAAAAACAAAACAAAACTAATTATGTATTTGCGCTCATATATAGTTATTGTTTCTATTAATTTATAATAAATTATTCTGTTTTAAATGTTTCATGTAAGAATGTTTTATAAATAATGTACTTTATGCAGGCATAGAAAATATTATATTATTGCAAATTATTGCACTTGTCAATAATATAATATTGGTAGTTGTGTTGGAGGATGAGGGCTCCAGTAGGTACATACATACACCATATATATATTATTTTATATTGTACGTGCTTGATCTTTTCATTAATTCGATTTTATTAATCTTCCCCTATATTGTATATGTTACGGTTTTTATTTTGAACATAATTGAATATCAAATAAAGCAGGTGCTCTTGGTTTTCTATACATCAACCACTACGAACTACTATATGTATACATATACCATATTTCAAATATACAGCAAATGTAATATCGAAAAATCGTTCCTTTTCCCTTCTATCAGTTTTATTATTATTATTTTAATTTTTTTTTTCTATATACATACGAGTATAATCATTGCCTTTTTTTTATTGCTATATATATAATCAGTTTCTACCCTTATATGAAGAATGAATGGTTTATTGTTTAAAAAAGACATAATTATTAATCAAATACTTTAAACAATCCGTTTCTATATACACATACTGAACGTTTATAGAATAAATAAAATCTGTGTTCAATTAGATCACCATTTTTGGATTTTTTCTAAATTGTTTTACTTATATAATCATATATGAAAGAAATCACGATGATAGTAATAAAAATGATTGGGACGAATCCAATCTATACTATAGAGAAACGAATCATTGTTGCGCGAATGACAATAATAGCGGTTGATGGCGATAAAAAAACAAACAATGATTGTGAAGATAATTACGACTATATACCTATATATTTATATACCTATATATATATACAATAGTTTTTCTTAAGACAACGGAAAATGGCCCTTCAAATATGAGACGTCTTCACGTATGGAAGAATTATTTACTATAGAATTAACTTTTTTTTTTAAAAACTGAACTGTGTGTAAAAATTTCTTCTTAACGGACATCTATTCGTTTTGAATTATCATACATAAAGCTAAAATTTGGAAAACATATAAAACGTTAGCAAAAATCATCAAACTCTTTTCCAGCGATAAGAACTCGATTTCCATTCACATTGGCTTAAATCTAAACATATATAGGAATAATGTCTTATTATAGTAAAACTATATGCATTCCTGTGATGGAACCTTTTGACTTTCTATTCAAAAGAGAAAATTTCATCGAGAAAATAATGGACGTTTGTGTCTATGGGCTTTACTTGCAAACGTTACGGGCAATTATTTGGATAGGGAATAGCAATATTTCTTAAGAAAATGGAGGGTCTGCTCAATAGAGGTATTGCCTTATAGGATTTAGGTACGAATTAGAAAGTTTCTTGTCATTGGAGGTTTTCATTAAGAAAATTTTTACTGTAAGGTAATTCGAGGAGAGATGGACCACTTTTTTTTTGGAATTGAGCTCTAACCGTTTTTTTTTGCGAGTCAAGCCATTGCTTTTAGAAACGCAAAATAAAATCTGATAGTTCGATAATTATGCCAGTGGTCCGTCTCTCCCGACGGTCTATCTCTTCTAGAATTATCCTATATGTATCTATATAGGATGGTCCGCCAGAGGCTTTCCTGGTCTTGTAGGAACTCTACTTCTAGTGGATAGGAAAAAAATGTAGTCGAAGATCTAAAGTTTGCGAAATCGTTTTAAGGCAAAATGTTCTCTGAATATCACACTTTAACTGATCAAGCCCGTTTTTTTCTTGCACCTACTAGAGACAGAGCTACAAGACCAAGAAAGCCTTAGGTGCATCAACCTGTATACGTAAATATAATATTTATTCTTTGAAATAGTCAACTAGTATGAATAAATAATAGTTCAAAAATTGTAACTTTCTAGAGAGGAAAAAGTCAGCCTTGGACTTGCTCTCAAAGCCTTTGTCTCAAACTGGTCTTGCCTTTTCAATCTTACAAAACTACAAGACCAATTTTATGCATTCCAATCTCAACTTCACTATTACAAGATGTCAATATTTTTATTAAAATTTTCAAAAATCTAAGAAATTATTATTGTTTCCATGCTTTCTGTGAGTTAGAATCTACCCTAAGGGTAGAAAATGTCATTGAGCATAGTGATGAGCAAAGAGAGAGAGACCAAGACCAAGGCCTTGGTAGTCTGAGACTAGTTTACTCTAGATCTAAAATATTTCAAATTTTCTCTATAAATTCCCATAAATCTTAGTGATTGTGTATATTTTCACTCACTCTGAGATTTAGAAACTGCGACTTGTGGTAGAAAAAATCAGCGGATATAGTGATGAGCAGAGAGAGACCAATACCAATACCGCAGTAGTTTTGGTCCTCGTCTTGGTATAGTGTATTTAATCGTGCAAAAAAGCAACACCAAGACCAAGACTTGAAGACCTACTGTAGAGTTACAAGACTGTAATTTTTATTTTTATTTTGAAATGCACAAACATCTAACAAATTGTGTCTGTTTTCGATATTTTTGTTAAAAATCGGTCTCAAGGGTAAAAAATATCATCGGATATAGTGATAAGCAGAAAGAGACCAAGACCCAGACCTTAGTAGTCTTGGACTTGCTCCCTTAATCTTCATCTTGGTCTCACGTATTCAATCTTAAAAAACAACAAGATCAATTTTTAACTATTTTAAGCTCGGCTTCACTATACATATAGTTACATGACTTACTATTTTCCTTCCTCAGTAGTCTTGGTCTCGCTGCCTTAGTCTTGGTTTTATCATCTTGCGTATTTGATCTCTGTCTCTGTCTTTGTCTTTTTTTTTAGAACTAGAGCAATTATCTCTAATGCCATCGGTTTGTTGTATTTACAATTGGGAAATTCAGTTACCTATCCTGAAACAATGCTATGCAGTCGATGATAATTCTAATGACACAAATATCCAATTTAGAAAAAAATATAGCTAATGTTGCTTTATAATTGAAGATTGAATGAAGAATACAGCCGATAATGGATATGCGTTGAACTGATTGCGATATAGGCAATAACATTCTTATTTCACTTCAAATTTTAATAATTAAGCCATTTTCGTTATGTTGTTATGTATATGGATATACGGAACGATGGAGCCCCATATTTTAAAGTTTCAATTTATCCCAAACCATATACCTGTCAGCAAGTCTAGACAAATACCTATATCGTGTGACATTGTCTCGTATATTTTCTTAAAATCTAACCAACCTAAAATTTTGAACACTATCGCTCTGTTACCATCTAGATCATCATCATCATCATCATTATCATCAACAACAACATGATGATCATTGTCGTCATCCGTTATTATTATTACTATTATTATTATTTAGTCGAACTGGATCGGATGATTTTATTTATTTATATATTGTAGTGGTCCGACAGTTTTGTTCTGTCAGAAATTCAAACTAGTAACAAGGGTTAACCCCCTGCTGATCACTACCAACCACGAAATCTATTATTATTGATCACCGATCATGGGACTTTTTCAATCGAACAAACAAAACAAAAGAAAAAAGAAAAATAACTCACAAAACTTTTGTTTTATAATAATTTTATTTACTGTTTTGTTTAAATTAGAGGAAAGTGTTTAAGAGTTTAATTTCCATAATAATAATTATAATAGTGATAATAATAAAAGATGCGACTTGAAATGAACCATTTCTTGTTTTATGTAGCAGAAAATTCGTTCCAGAGAGCATACTGTGCTAGATCTATTTCACGCTATTGTTGTGTTGTTAATGTTGCAAATGGAAACATACCATCAACCGTATTAAACGTAATATAGACTATAATAATTATTTGGCTATTTTTAAAATATGATGATTGATTCTCAAGTGGTATATTGTTGTTTCGAATAAATGAAAAATTTTCTACTTTAGTAACGAAATTACCTTGACACTTCAAATGTCGCTATGTACTCAAAATAAATCGTTGATTTAATAGGATTGATATTGAACATTAATTACAATATAGTGCTCTGTTGTTACAAATAGAATTAACGATTTAATCAACAAAAGAAAATAATGATGGTATATAAACTTGACTTGGTATTAAAAATAAATTGAATGCCTTGAAAGATGTTTGTGTGCATTTGATGTGACATAAATCTATCACAAGATTGTAATGGTATGCCAACTGTAGGTATAATTTTAATTCTGTACGCAAATAAACAATTGTTAACATTTAAGTTTGAACATTTCAAATGCCAAACAATTTAGACATAGGAAATAGAATTGGACGCGAGATGACACTGTATAGATATACTTATGAGAACATCAATTAGAAAAATATATATAAATTAATCAACTATTGCAATTATCGCTATATAGATAAATTTTCAATAGTTTCTATTTATTTATTTATTTATTGAATAGTCATGTGGATGTCTGTTTATACCGCGTTGGCTTTGTAAAAAATTTCTACACGAATAATAAATGATGATTAACAATATATGAATAGATAAGAGAGCCGGTCTTCAACTTTGGCTTGTTGTTGTTGTATATAGTTGTATAGTTTGTTGTTGATGATGATTACTACGACAGGGACGTATCGGCAATACAACTCTAACTAAAGAATTCTTGTCTCACGCTACTTGACGCGTCAACTGTGACGGTACTGTTCTGTCTTTCATTTGGATTTTATCTAGTCGATTGATATTGACCATTTCTCAAAGAAAACATATAATGATAGAAAAAGAGAGATAAACCGAAAAATAAAAATAAATGAATAAACCGAGAAAGAGGAGGAAAAAAACAAATCGGTCGACAACATAGACGGTTCAATTAGATTGGGGAATGTTACTTATGGGAAACAATCAAATTCTTGAAAGGAAATTAATAAAAATGGCAATAGCTTGATATAGGGGCATAGCAATGCCGAAAGCAAATTATAAAAATTCTTTAATTTCTATTTAATTAATGTTGATGCGCTCATCTAATTAACAAAATCTTCGAATTATTTTTTTAAATAATAAAAAAATTGAATGACACAATTTTCATTATTCTGCTGAAGAATTTTATTGAAATATTTTATAAGATATAAGTTGGATTTCAGGAAAATAATAAAAACTTAGCTATAAATGTGGAGAAGTTAACATTTTGTTTTAGGACATTCAAATTAAAATCTTAAACTTTTAAAGAAGCCGATTTTTTTCCGTTAATTAATTTCGATTATTTATGAAATTTAAGAAGAACCACAATAAAAATTCAATAGGATATTTTCTATATTTCAAAACAAATTTCCCTTATTACTCGCAGGTACCTTATACAGGATGGTCCACCAGAGTTTTTCCTGGTTTTGCAACTCTGGTTGTAGTGGGTGCAAAAAAAAATGGACTCGACGATCCAAAGTGTGATATTTAGAGGGCACTTTGACGTTAAAACGATTTCCCAAACTTTAGATCTTCGAGTGTATTTTTTTTTTCTACACTAGAAGCAGAGTACTTACAAGACAAGGAAAGCCTCTGGTGGCCATGAACAATCTAGATAGATACAGTGTTTTGTGAATTTTTAACTAAAAGCCGGGATTACTGGGAGTGAAATAAGGTCTACAAGAATCACTCCAATTCATAAATAGTGCTTAGATGTTACAATTTGAATTCTCAGTGAGTGCATTTTTTGTTTTCTTAATTGAAACGCCACCACAAATAGACTTTATACTTACTCAGTGTTTGAGCACTCTATACATACAGATTGTCCCGAAATAGGAAAAAAGTATTCATGATCATTTGGTCGTAGAATGTCTGCTGTAAGGACTATTGCTCACTGAAGCCGTAATTTTGGTGAAGTTTATTGCTAAACACAACAGTTTTATTGCCCACAGGCTACTGTGTTCATATACTTACCTACAAAAAATTTAGCTGTCCTGTATAGTGTACTCTATCATCACAAAAAAAAACAACTCCATGTGTGAGCTTGCTAAAGCTGCATAGTTCGTGAGATCCACCATAACTATACACTACCGCCATCGTACTCTTTTATCAACATAATTCTATTCCACTTATAGAAGAGCCTCTGTCAAAACTTCAACTAGATTTCTTTCAGTGTACTTTCCACAATCAATAGTCTCAATCTTTCGTTACATTGCGTTCATCGTAACTCAAATTGTTTCAAAATTTTCGAACTCGGAAACAATTCTCTAAATGCTCAGTGAGGAAGTTCAGATTCCTTCCACTTACACTATTTCAGCTCATTGACGAGGACAATCGGGACGTCGTTGACAACGCTGTCATTGCCATATTGAACTTAACCAGATTATCATAAAACTTGTAATTATCAAATGTTTTTGCATTTTGAATCCTGGGACTTTTAGTCGCAGATATAGACTGTTTTTGATTGTTAATTACACCTAGAACGGTCCAACGCAGATTACTTAAATATCTGTATGAGCTTTTATCTACTATTTGGCTCAAATATAAATACATTTTTCAGTTGAGCTCTAATGTATAGAAAAATCGTTTTAAGGCCAAAATATTCTTGAGATGTGGTACAGTTGGAATTCTCAATTAGAACGCTGTATATACACACAATAGTGAAACACACTGTATAAAAGTTCTGCGAACAATAGTTTAGCGAATCACGTTTTTATCTTTTAACTCGCAATTAATCTTAAGCCAATATTTTATTACTTAAGTATTTAAATCTTTTTGGTTTGTTTTTTTTTATATCTATAGTATTATAGTTTTAGAATTTTAATAAACACATTCTTGTTGTGAAAATGAAAATGATAAATTTGAAAATGCATTTATTGAAAATAAAAGCAAAAACAATAGCATTCCATTTTTATTAAATTAAAAAATTTTATCTAAATAAAAAATATTCTACCTATTATTATACTTCTATGTAATTATAAATTAATAATGTATGTATTTTTGAATTTAGTAAATAGAACAATAAGGACCGAGAATCTATTATTATTGCAGAGAATATCTCTATAACCGATGCTCAAAATATTGATTATTATCAGTTCATATAATACGCTTAAGAAACACCACTTCGTTAATACAATCGGGGGTGGTTTTTGATGAAGCAAATATCTTACGTACTCTTAACTCTATCTTACTCCATCTTAACTAACAACAAGGAAATCCGTAAAGCTCGAGAACACTTCATATTGGATCTTTGTCGAAAACTTCCTTCACCACCTAATTCCAGTTCATTTCTCTTCCAGCACTATATATACATATATACATATAGATACCTAATTTAATTACAAACAATAATTCCAATTCAAAATTGAAATTATAATATTTAAATAAATAAATAATAATAAATAGTGTTAATTATATGAAAATAAAGATTGTTAATACGTAAGTCGATACTTGTGTCAGAAATGGACTTATCTTTGACTACAATCAGGTCCGTCTCTATGGTTGAAATTTACCGACATCTTCAGGAATGTTTGTAAATTGGTTCTTACATGCCGCACTACAACTCTTACCACTATTTATATGCCGCAAGATCGATTTCTATTGTCTTTCATCCAGACCGATTTAATTTAAAGTGAAAAAATAGAATTTTACAAATAAACCAACAACGACTGAAATCTATATAAATTGTTTCCAATAAAAACTACACCTATACCTATATATATGAGATATATAATTTTAGAACAATTAATCATTTTCCAATGTGCCATTGTTTGTCTATTTCGCTTATTGATTACAATTTGTTGATATGGTTCGACTTTGTTTGCTTCGATTCGCATCAACTGATTATAATATGATGGATCTTTTGAGCCAAAGAAAATTTTTTTATTAAAAATATATAGCGTGTGCACATTTCTATTTAACATACTCCAGTCAACACCCACCCAGATTTTATCGTTTATGACATTAATATTTCATTATTTGACGAATGTTAGCTTGGTAATTACGTCGACATGTCGGGGATAAATCACCTCAAAGTCCCAATCAGGAACAATATGGGGGAGAGAAATATAAGCTATATACTCACTTGAAAATAGTCCGTATTTTTTCGATGACAAGAACAACAAAATTTCGTTGTTATTCTTTGGTGTGTGTATATATCGTCTAGCAGAATATACGGAATAATCTAGAAATAACACCAACTGTTACCCACTGGATTTTCACAAATAATAGTGTTGTTAATATTTATCGTTTGTTATTGTTGTGCTCCTTTGTTTCTGACTTAACGAAGAAGAAGAGAAAAAGTAACAAAACCTATAAATTGGGGGTTTAATTGGTTGGAAGAAGGGAAATCGGGTTACACCTATTGTAAACAACGTTGCGCTTTATTCTATAATTAGAAAAATTATTACAATAGTGTATATATAGCTACTGGATTATTTTGTGGTATTTTGGATAATTCCCATAGATTCCAAGGTTTTTTTCTATATAGATGGTTGTTGTTGTTTTTTTTATTAGTTGTGGTCGACAATCGATGGCCTTTCGTACGATTTATAATCTTGTAAAGGGTTCAAGATCCACATAAACGATAAGAATCAACGGTTTTTTTTTCTAAGACAATACTGTATGGTTTTTGGTGGTGATGTTGTAAGGATATATTATTGTATCCGACCAGATAGCTACTATATACCATCATCACAATCAAGTTGAAAAAATTTATATCGCTATATGGTGTTCTAACAAAATCGAGGTAGAAATAAAATAGAATTCAAAGGAATTAAACAAAACCGATCAAGATCTTTGTTTTTATTTTTGTTTTTTCTTGATTTATATTTAAATATTAAACATCCTCATTTTTTTTTTGGTTTAATTAATTTTTTTGTTGTAATAAATCCTGAAATACGTGTGAACTTTACAACATCGACACACTCACATTTTCAAAACATTCAATTTCTCCATATCTTCGGCTCAATGTTTTGTCGTTGAGGAAAGGACAGCTGCAAGGATGACAGTGAGTTTCTAAGACACATAGACAGGCGGACTGCTTCCGTTTGCATGATTTAGTGTTTTGGTATAGTTGCACATATGCATATATATA
>JAZBGX010001628.1:6422-17239 GCA_037414775.1 Zonitis immaculata
TGTGTTACAAGTTATCTCATCGATTTTTAACGGGAAATTACACAATTTGTTAGCATATCACAATCAATAATCCATGACATATCTAAAAGTACAACAATTAATAAATTAGAAAAAAAACTATTGTATATCGATGGGATGACTTGTATAGATTTCAATCTCATTATTATTATTATTATTACGTGTGATAATTATACCAAAAAAATTGTAACTTATATTTACGAATAAAACTACTAATTAGATAATTAATAGTAAAGCTCTATTTATTGGTAATATAATTCTAGATTCATTCCATCATGGATTTCATCTGGTAATATCGAATTAAGGCAAATAAATATCGATTTATAGTAGTAATAATAATTTAGCAACAAATAAAAAACAAAAGGATACAATCTTGCAATTGTATATGATCTTTGAATGTTGTATACCATTTTTTCAAAACAATTTTATCCCATCTAGTACCAGTTTGGGCTGCTATCAATTTTTTTAAATCACCAACTGTATCATCCGGATTACATTTAACACGTACTTTTTTACCTAAACGATCATTACACGTTATTTCGATCATTTTCAATTGAATTATAATTGAAAAAAAAAACAATAACGTTAATTAATAATTAAGTTGACGAGAACAGTTCTAGAATAAAAACAATCGACAACACGTTCGGTATTTGACATTTGACATTTTTATTAAAACAAGAATAAAACTCTATGTAGCGTTAGGTGATAATAACTTTATTTCATATTTTATTGGATGAAGATATTGATAATTTAATCAAATTATTGGTCTATCGAATGATATTTATTGTGTACGATGAGTCGTTAGAAAAATAGCGACATTTAAAGTCGTATAATAATCGAGTTTGAGTTATTTTTCTGAATGTTTTGGTAGTTTATTTGAACTACGATTCTAACCTAAAAGTTTAGTTCATTTATTACGATTACATACGAACAATTTTCAGTTGTCTGCGTGGAGCTTTAGCTCTCTTAAAATTAGAAAATCGTTATAATTATGAATATTCCTAATGAATATGTTTCAACAGCTGAAGATATTGCCGATCAGGTGATTATAAATAAATTTAGATTCTGTTTTTTTAGATAATCTCATTAAATTATTGTAAAAAGTCAAGTTGGAATTTTCTTTTTTTTTTTGGATTGTTGAAACTCTTGTTATTGGAGTAGAAAGTTGAATGTCACGTCACCTTGTTGATTTTTTTCCCCCAAAATTACGGTTATCAATCAACAGGTGTTTATTTCGCCTAAATTGTTTTATTAAAGACAATTTAGCACCCATATGGGTGCTATAATAATAAATTTTTGATGATTTGGACTGCACTTGTATTAATAGAGTTTTAATTTATATTCGATTATTATTAGTGCACGTCAACTTTGACCTTTTCCCGAATAATTTTGTAGGTGATAAGAAAATTGAAACATATCCTACCAACAGTAGCTAGATTATGTTTGATATCAACATTCCTTGAAGATGGTTTACGTATGTGGTTCCAATGGAGTGAACAACGTGATTATATGGATATGTCATGGGGTTGTGGTAAATTTCTAGGAACATTATTCGTTATAATCAATCTTATTGGTCAATTAGGTGGTTGTGTTATGGTTATTATCAGATATAAAGTCGCTATTGCTTGTAGTGTTCTATTTTTTATCGTTGTTCTACAAGTAATTTATTTACAACGGAATTATTCAAAATATCAATGATTGTTTGGTTTTTTGTTTTTGTTTTAGACTTTTGCTTATAGTATCTTATGGGATATGCAATTTTTATTTAGAAATTTAGCATTAATCGGTGCATTATTGTTGGTATTGGCGGAAAGTCGTGGTGAAGCTAAAAGTTTATTTGCTGGCGTACCGTCATTGGGTGATAATAAACCGAAAAATTATCTACAATTAACTGGACGTATACTATTAGCGTTCATGTTTATCACTCTAATACGTTTCGAATTTTCATTTTTACAAGTAAATTATTGTTTTGTTTTTTTTTTTAATTGAGGATTTAATTATTGAATTTATAAAATGATTACAGATTGTTATGGATTTGGTTGGTTCAGCTTTAATGGTTTTAGTAACAATCGGTTATAAAACAAAATTATCATCATTAATACTTGTTTTATTATTGACAACATTGAATTTTTATCATAATGCATGGTGGAATATACCGAGATTTAAACCGTTACGAGACTTCTTAAAATACGATTTCTTCCAGGTAAAATTCTACAAATAATCGCCTTACTATCTCTAATCAGTCAAAAAAAAAAAATTGATTTATCGATGTAACGAATCGAGTATTTTCGTTATTAAAAAAATAATAATAATTTTCCAGACTTTGTCGGTGATTGGTGGTCTCTTGATGATCGTCTATTTAGGTCCTGGTGGTGTTTCAATGGACGAACATAAGAAGCGATGGTAATTATTTGTTTGTTTAGATAAAAGTGTTGTGATGATGGAACTGTTTTTTCTCTTAATTTCAACGTAAATCTTCCCATTATATTTTTTAATTATTATAATAATTTAAACAATATATGTGAAATAATTTTAGGGAGATTTTTTTTGTTGTTGTATATAATTGTAATGATTTGATTTGTGACCATTTTGTTTTAAAGAAAAGAAAAACAACAACAACAACAAACAAACATTTATCATACAAATGTGCTCAAATAGTTTTCCGGCATCACACAAATCGAATGATTTAATTTAAATTAAAATTTATGGGTTGTTATAGGATTTGATAATAGTTATACAAAAATAATCAATTTAAAAAAAAACAAATGACATATTTTTACAATATTTTAAAAAAATATATATAAATTACGATTTTGTTTCAATATATTTTTGTACGATTTTTGCCAAATTTAGGTAGCCTTCACTAGATGGATGATGATGATGATGATGATGATTTGCAACAACAATAGGTCGTCCTATATCTGTACAATTCGATATATCATTTTCTAACGAGAATTTTTGTAAAATGTTGGTATTAATTTCATTAGCCAATAATTCAGTTTTATCACCAAATATTGCTATTGAATTTGAACAATTCGTACATATAACATTCGACATATTTTCAACAATACCAATAATCGGTATTGATAATTTTTGAAACATCATAGCACCACGTTTAGTGACTTGTAATGCGGCCGTTTGTGGTGTTGTCACCAAAATAACACCAACAATCGGTATATTTTGTATTAACGATAATAGAGTATCACCTGTACCAGGTGGTGTATCAATTATTAAATATTCAACAGAATTCCAAGCTACTTGCCGTAATAATTTATCAATAGCTTGCATTACCATCAAACCACGCCATATAACCGGTGATGCGTCTTCAATCAGAAAACCCATCGACATACTAAAATTATAACAAATCAAAATTATTATCGTTATTATTACCGGCAACCCAAAATTTTACCATTGTACACCATAATTGAGTAATGGTAACATTAAATTGTTCTCATCAAGTCGTGGCCGTTGATGTAAATTCATCATTAATGGTATTGATGGTCCAAAAACATCTGTATCTAATAGACCAATATTCGTGCGTGGATTCAAAATTTTCAAAGCACACGCTAAATTAACTATAAACTATTTCGATAAAATATATATGAATTTTTTTTAATTATTTTAATACGACTATAACCTGATATTGTACTTTTACCAACACCACCTTTACCAGATGATACTAAAATTATATGTTTAACACCATCGATGGGTTTGCTTTTTGGTAAATTGCGCGACATTAATTCAGCACGTCGTCGTTCCTCCATATCAATTTGTTTCGATATAAACCGTACCGTTATCTAGGAGAATTATTCGAATTATTGAAGTATTGAATTAGAAACCATTCGTGTACCTTTGGAATTTGTTTCCGATAGATTGTTGTTGCAATTCTATACATTTTTTTTGTATTAAAATAAACTTATGGTAAATTTCACAAATGAACTACCAAACCAATATAGTTCATTGGTCCTGTCTGTAAATAAATCAATACCATCTCATTGTTAATGATTTATTACTCTATTATTATTTTAATAATAATAATGATTAATTATATAAGTTAATTAATGATTTGTTCAAACAAATTTCTACCAACATTATCGTATCTAAAGTAGTTTATATGTACCAAAATCAATAAGAGTCAGTTGTTTATTTATAATGAATTATTTCAATTTTTGTTTTAAATAGAAATATTTATGAATTTTTCGTAATAAGATTGCACAACATTAATTTTCTAAATAAATTGTGTGTTGTGTGATAATTAGGTTTCTGTTATTTGATTTGTACGTTTGAACTACTCACGTGACTGATTCGTTCGATGATTTTCCATAAAGTACAATATAACCTCAATTAATTTTCCAAATAAATAATTGTGAGATTTGTTAGAAGGAAAAAAAAAACGTGGAAATTTCCAAATAAATATCGCCGTTATGCTTATTAATTCGATAGATTATGTATTTTATTAAACGATTATCGTTAATTAAAAGTGATGGGTTACAAGGCAGCAGCACAAATTTTACAGTAAGTTATTAGAAATCGATCAATTTTTGTTTATAATATTGATTAATTTAATAGACAAGCTGAAGATTTGAAAACTAGAATATTGAGAAAATGTGATTTTTTGAATGATTCTCAAATATGGACTGATCAACAAAAATTACAAAGAATCTACCATCAAACATTAATTACCGATTTAGAATATGCTCTAGATAAAAAAGTTGAACAAGATTTATGGAATATCGGATTCAAAAATCATATAACAACACTACAAGAACTAACACGTGATAAAAAAGTATAGAAAAACAACAATCCTAAAATAGCTATTAATAAATTTTTTATTAATTATAGAATTTACAACGGTCCGAATATCAAACGTTATTAACGTGGTGTTTAGAGGCAGCTTCCGGTTTTTATATAACTCTATTACATGATTTGTGCGATTTATTCGATATTGATTTACCATTTCGACGACATAGCAATATTTATGGACAAATAAATGTACAAATCGAACCAACAAATCTACCACAATCATCATCATGTTTATATATTTGTCAATATTGTTTGGTACATTTAGGCGATATAGCTCGTTATAGGAATCAACGAAGAGAAGCCGAAAATTTCTATAAGTAAACAATTATTTCTTATTACCAATCTATTACTATAGGGATTATTATTATTTTTTTTTAATAGGGAAGCAATTCAAGTATCTCCAACTAGTGGCCATCCGTATAACCAATTGGCGTTATTGGAAGCTAGTCGAGGCAATAAATTATCGACGGTTTTTTATTATATTAGAGCAATAGCTGTGAAAAATCCATTTCCAGCTGCTACAACTAATTTATCGAATATTTTAAATGTGACTGTTGATAAAGAGAATCCTTTAGAGAAGATCCAAACGAAAATTACTGTAAACGAATTTATACAAATTTTTTTATGTACACAAACTTTCCTGCATACAACAACTGATCTAAAACAAGCCGAAATTTGTATAAAAACATTAAATGCAACAATGACAGCATTAGTAGCAACACATAGTTTTACAACTGATCAATTAATCAAATTAACAACAATCAATCTGTACGGTTTAAAATATATTCTAGCTAATTCAATTGATGATTTAACACAAGATGAACGACAAGTACGTCGATTTATTTTGGATTTATTGGCCGGTTCGTTGAGTGCATTTCTAATACCGGTGCATACTTTGAAGAATGACGACACTTTATTGGATTATTATGCATTGCCGGCTATTAAAATATTAATTGATTGGATTCGAATTGAACCGACTATACTTGAAGATGTTGTTTTTGTTAATCGTCTACAAATTTGGCCGAGTTTATGTAAATTATTGAATAATGTTGAGCAATTTTTGAAAAATTTCAACTATAATAAATGTAGAACAATTGTCAATTTGATTGTGGTAATTGTTTTAATAATTATTCGTTTTTAGATGTTGATTATCCATTACCGGAAGATAGGAATTTGCATGGTTTCCAGCCGCTTATTGAAAGTCTGAAAGTTTACGATTTTAAAAGGATTATTAGTGATTTAAAAATCGAGAAATTAGTACGATTGAGACGTATTGTCGATTTTGGTCATTTCCTAACCGAATTCGATATCAACAACACCAAATTAATAACAAAGTAATCAATTCTAATCAACACTAATGATTATTATAATTATTTTTGATTTGTAGGAGATTAGAAGGTGATGGTGTGATTTTCGAGCCTGGTTGTATCCAGCCGGATCCAACTAACGATCTATTAGAGGAGATGAAATCGTTTAATTTAACAACAATAGAGAAACGTGTTGGTATTTTAAAGCCACAAGGTTCATTAGAGAAATCACGTGAGGAACGTGAATTATTAAAAGAACCGATCGATTTGAATTCAACAAAAAAAGAACCAATCAAAATCAAACGTACAAAACAAAATGTTGCTATACAATCGATATTTAAGAAATTAGAAGAAAATAAACAAGTTAAATTTAATGTTATTGATGATAATGATGATCGTAATAGTGATGATAATCATTTTCAAAGTTTTGCAATAACAAATAATCAACCGGATTATTTACAAACGTTAAGGAATATTTCTAAACAAAATTCGATACCACCACCGCCACCATCAATGTTACCATATTCGAATCAGAATTTACAATCGCAAATTTTCGGAAATACGTCCTATCAAAATCGATCATTCACTACAACGAATTATAATACAGAAGAACCGACACAATCATCATCATCATCATCATCATCACAATGGTGGCCAAATTCTTATCAACAACAACAACAATACAATTTTCCATATTCACAACCTGATTTTGATAAAAATACAAATGATTTATTTAATAATACAACAACATCAAATACATGGAATCAATTTCGTTCGAATTTTGGTAATTTCGATGTTAATCCGAATGTTTCAATGCGACAAGCTATGCTAAAAGAATCAACAACAAATCCAAACGTAATTATTTAAAATTTTAGTTAATTTTCTAGGAAAAACATAAAATAAAATATCAATTAAATTGTAGATTCCGGATTGTTCTGATCAGGATAATATGCCCGGTTATTCGTTATTCAATACAAATAGTTGGACATCGAATTTAGTTAATTTACGAAATAAATCGCAGGATAATAAAACGAATAATTTACCACAACATTCATTATTTACAGGTCAAGGTCCACAATCATTAGCGCAATTATTAGAACAACAACAATCATCGCAAAAGAAAACCGATTCTTAATCATAATTTTTTTTTTGTCTAAAAAGAATGTTACTTTAAATAAATAATTAAAAATTTAACTATTAAAATTATGATATATATATATATATACGTGGATTTTTATTTATTTAAATAGCATTATCTTTATGTCTCAAATACAATTTACCAAAAATAATAATAATAGTAATAATGCCGTGATATTGTTGGAAATTTGATCGAATTTCCAGCAATATTGAAAAATCGCAACAATAGAAAATACTAAACTATTTACATTGATTAGCATGTAATTAATAACATTACTATTAATTAAATTAATAATTGGTTTCATTAATTGGAAAATAAATTAACAAAATAATTATTGTAATTTAGTTGATAACCTAAGAAGAAGAAAAAACTATTTGTAATAAAATTATTTGTTTTTACTTGAATTTCGTGGACCACAAATTTTGAATCACCAAAACAAAATTTAACGTAATTAATTGGATGAAAAAAAAAAAAAATGTCCGGATTAATTCTTCCACAATGTTGTTTTTTTTGTTTTCAAATTTTAACGTTTACCGTTATTAAAATTTATACTTCTTAATGGTGTTTTAAATGTTGATGCAGCCTGTTGTTGTAATTGATAAGCCAATGGATGTATTTTGAAACCAAATAATCTAGGAACGAATTGATTTGTAGGACGCTTTGGTCTATATTCAGGATGTACCATAAATAGCATATGTGGAAAACCGGTACCAAAATAAGCACCATCTGTATGATGATGTCTAGATGATTTTGGTGTATAAACATCCATACATTTTGGACAATAAGATTTCACCATAGCTTCACCAGGTACATCCGATAAGCCTAAAAGTATTATTTTAGAATTATTAGAATTATATAAACAAAACGGTTATACCTAATGGTAGCATTGGTTGTGATTCGCAATAGACACGTGGACAATAACCAAAATCACCCGATTGATATTTTTCAATCATTTGAGCAATACCACGATTCGTTAATATATATCTAGCATGTATTAAACCATATAACATTTCTGCAGCTTGCTCGATGAGGTCAGATTGATTTGGATTATCATCCAATTCATCATCCGGTTCCAAATCCAATATCATATCTAAAGCTTGCCTATAATGTGGAACTTGTTCGTTCAATCCAGTCAAATTGAATTTATCTTGTATATAATCCTCATCAACCTTAAATTATAATAATCGGTTTTGAATAGATAAAACACGTGTTTCTTTTGGTTATTTTACCTCACAAAAGAATTCATTGCCTCTAAGTCCACAAAACCATGAAATCCATGAAACCTCCTCGGAGCTGCTCATTTTCCTACAAATTTAACAAATTTATTATAATTGAAAATGAACGAAAAACGATCAATTTTCTTGTTTTGCTTAATTCTAGATTTTCCTTCTATTAAAATAATAATAATAATAATAAATATTGGGTGCTACCCCTCTAAACGGTTATTTTGCTATTATAAAGACAAGTTTAATGACACTTGTGACGTAATAATAAAACCAATTATTAATAATAATAAATAATTACGATCAATTTCGATTGGATTTCGATCGGATTTAATTACGCTTTTAATTAGAAATAATTGTAATTAATAGATTTTTACCTCTTTGTACCTTGATTAGCCACGCTTACGCTCCTTCATCTACGCGAAAAAAAAAACAGCAACTGACGCACCATCTACTGCTGGAAACGTACAACTATATATGACATTACAGTAATAAGCGGTATATTTGAAAAATGTAGTAGCGCCAAATTCGAAAATCTACAGTTATTTAAAAGTATCTTTTATTATTTATAATATTTGAATTGAGTTAATTATAAAATTGAGTGAGTATTGTGTGGAATTGTTGTAATGCGATTGTGGAGTCGTTCAACTGTTGTTTGTGCTGATTTTACAAAATTTTGATATTTATATGCTATTTTTAGTGGCGTCACTTTGTCTATCTATCTATCTATATATATATTTTAGTTTTTCTCTGATTTTCGGCGTCGTCGTCTATTCGTAGAATATAGTCGATATTAATTCCTTTATTTAATTAAATTAAATTGGAATTATTGGGAAATTTGGTTGCGACCTAGTTGCGGTTCAAAGTCATTGAAATGAATCATATAAATTTTCTTTTCAACAACAATTGTTAATTGGGTTTTTTCTTTTCTAAATTTCTGTGTGTTGTTACTGTTGTTATTTTTTTATTGTAGTTGGGCAATATTACAATAATTAATAGTCAAGGTTGCCATGAATTTTATTGTCCACTACTCCCTCACTTGATTGTTTGTTGTTGTTTAGAGATGTTTTATTTGTTTAGTTGCAGCTAGAAAGTCGAAAGAAGCGATTGTTTGTACAATTTTCTATTTTAATTATTCAAAAATTACGATAATGTATTACGATATTGTTTGGTTAGTGAGCAATTGAAATAATTATAGTTTAATTTACGAATTTAATCAACTGTATGTAAGATTGAATTATCTACAATCGACATTGAAACAAAGTGCGATAATTAATTTCGATACTTGACAAAACAAATTAATTATTAATAAATAAATAATACTACTAATAAAAATATAAACCTGTTCTAATTATTTATATTCATTCATTTTGTTGTTATTATTGTAACTTTATGGAGAAAATTATCAAATTTCCATCATTTCTTATCAATTATCACTAGAACTAATCATTACAGATAATATTTGAGGATTGATCGTGTTTTGTTTTTATATATATATATATATTTCTTTTTCGTTACAGTTAATTTTCTGAAAACGATGGCAAAACATGCTGATGATTTAGGTAAGGTTGTTTTTATTTTTTTTTGAAATTTTAGTATTCTTTGAAAACATCTACATCTTTATCTACATCTGAATCTAATGTATTTGTTGAACAATGAACAACATCGAACGTTTTGTTCGTTCGTTTGAATAAATCAAACAAACAATAAATTCGGAATTATTTGTTTTGTATGATATTCATTTTGTGTTCGTTTGTTAAATAGTGGATTGGTTTGTTCGCTGAAATAATTAAAATAGAATCAATTTGATGAACTATTTAGAACCGAATTACTAAATTATTGAATCTATATTCATTTATTCGTCGAACAATAAAACATATATAGTAGCGAATTCGTTCACTAGAAATATCTGAAATAGAATTGGATTAGAGCAAATTTTTGTATTCTTTACGAACATTTGTCGAATTTGTTCTTTCGTGTTCGTTCAAATATCGATCAAACAAACGAACAAATAGAATATATTTGTAGATGTAGATAGAGATTTGTTGAATGAATTTTATTATTTACAAAATCTTTATCTTCATTTTTATCAACAAAAAAAAAACAAAACCGGAAAAGAGCAATTAGACTGCATCGAGATGTAGATTACAATATTTCCAGAATTCGTTTTTATTTGTATAATTATTTATTTTCGTTATCAAATATCTATATTTTTTTCATAGGAATTAATTAAAATTGATTACACGCCTTTATTTCTTATCAAAAAAAACAACATTTCTATAGAAATCGAATTGGAATTGTTTGAAACTACATATAGAGATGAAGATA
>JAZBGX010001629.1:669-12767 GCA_037414775.1 Zonitis immaculata
TTCCATTCAAAATGCATTGATACATTTACTATTGACCTTAGACACATCTAAGTAGTATACTTTTGAGAATTTATGAGCAGTAATTGTATATAGGGTAGCATAATCTTTTTTTTGGCAAATTGTTTATTGATATAATATTGGACGTGGCGCCCTCTATAAGTCTGATCGAGATCTTTAACTCTCATAGCTAAAAATCAAGATTCATGCCAAAATCTTTGACACCTCCCAAGCACAATAAGGAAAAATAGACAGCCTGTATCTTTTTACCTATCAATATTTGGACAATGGTAAGTTTGGCTGTAGAATCTCCAGTTTCTAAATTTTCTCAACCTTCCAAAGACACCTCTGTTCATTATCTGGTGACATAATTGTCGAAGAACTATTTTCGTGGCGGTAAGAAGAAATGAGCTCATCCATATGGCATTGAATTTGTGCGTTATTCTTTGCAGTCTGTCGTTATGTTCTACAACGCATTATTCTTAAATGTAAAAATTAATGTTTATCAAATTGAAGCTTAATTGGTGTAATTTATGAAGATTTATTCGCGAAATTTTTTGTATATAAACTTTTATTTTAATCAATGAATTATACAACAGGAAGATATAATTATACGAAATTCTAATAACAATTTCCATGTAATTCATACTTATAAGAATTGATCAATTTATTACTCCATGTACAGCGTGTCCCAAAAGTGCTTAACAAATTTTTGATTTTACGAAAAAATGCTACTCTTGATAAAAAGTCCTACGTCCTTCAAAAATATTATAAAAGTTATAAAAGTTTAAGAAAAATGTACGGGGTTGCCAAAAATTTGGAAAATCTGAAACTGTCTTAAGAGAGAACTATCCATACGGTTAATTTTAGACCAAATGCCAAGAGGAAATTATTCTGAGGAGTGTGAGGCTTCATAGAAAACAAAATTTCATAAAGAAATTGGAATCTGGAACATCGTATAACAAATTATATTATGATAATTTTTGAACTTTTTCGAGTAGTTTAGAATTTTCTAAACTTTTGTCAACTCCACATATTTTCCTCAACTTTTATAATTCCAATGATTATTGGAGGAAGCAGGATTTTTTATTAAGAGAAGCATTTTCGAAAATCGAAAATCGAAAATCGAAAATCGAAAATAAAAAAGTTTTCCATTTGTTAAGAACTTTTTGGAACATGCTGTATATATGGATACTGTTTCGTTAAATTTCCACAAACATAATTCACAATAATAATAGTAAATTATAAAATCAGTTACGTGTCTTCCATATTGTAAACAATAACCATCCCACGTACATATCTAGCATAATAAAATTGTTAATATTCTGAAAAGTACACTTCGATAAATAAATAAATATCACCTTCTATTAGTTTCGTAAATATTTCCATTTATTTCCCAATATGTAACAGAAAAATTTCAAAACCATAATACAACAAATTGTTATTTGTTTTTAAGGAAAAACCAGTTTTGATTTGACGTAAATTACCATAAAATTTAGAAAATGGACATACTCACTATGAGTAACAAAAACAGAATAATTACAAAAAAAATCAAGCATCTATTAATAAGAATTACGACATTATTGTAAAGATTTGAACAATTAAATAATTGAGAAATAAAAATCAAGATAGAAACAATCGAAATCGCGATAGAGATCAAGATCAAGTTTTTCTCTAGAATTACTTTAAAGAAATTATACAGAGTGTCCCTCCAGGCGCATCCCTCTATAGTGGTCAGCAAAATCGGTGTTAATTCTTCAAAAAAAGCCCAAAACTGAGTATGCAAGACCACAGCTCAATTGTAGCAATTTTTTAATTCTAAGCCTCGCTTTTAGAATCCCCTTTTGTATCCATTTTGCTTCTATTTAGCGACTATATACAGAGTGTTATTCGAGAACGTGGCTAAAGTTTAAGAGCTAATTCGTTAAGAAATTCTAAGAGTACCGAACTTTTTTTACAAAATTGTTTTTCTGCTAAAAATCAGCCCATAGATTTTGGAATTGTTGTCCGTGGATCCCTGAGATTCCGCGTTGCCTTTAGCAGTGGTCCCCCAAATTTTTGCTTTTATTCAATAGTTTGGTTCACCGGTAGAGCCCACATAATAATATTTGTTCATGAGAGGTTCCTCGGACTAGTTCAAAAACCTCGGCTGTAGTCGATTTTTCTAAGATTTAAAGTTATTATTTATGCTAGAAAGCCACTGATTTAGCCCAAAGTAAATTGAAATTATCAATTCCAAGGGCGCTCCAGAGGCATCTGAACCTATTTTGAACAAAAAAATGTACGCTTGGTATTTTAGGTAGGGACATGCAATACTGTAATTTCAGTTATTTTCTCGAAAACAAAGCAAAATACAAAAAAAAAAAATGCAAGAGGCAAAAAAGTTGTATTTTTTTAGTGACCTCATCTTGCATGCATAGTTGGAAACTTAAAAATTGATCCTTTGAGAGAATCACTAATGAGCTAAATTGATCTTGCATAGTCTTTCAAAAAATCAAGACCAAAAGGAAGATTATATAAGGAAGATCAAGACCAAGATCAGGACTACATGCCCAAGACCAATACCGAAACTAACATGGAAAGTGCACGGTTTGTGGAATTGGGATTTGGACATTATTCAACAATAAAGCAAATGTTGGCAAAATAGTGAGATTTACTTTCTCATAGATCATCAGATCAGAGCCCCGTTTGTATGCCCAAATTCATTACTACGAAGCTACCAGACGTCTTGATAAACATGTATTTTGAATCGGACAAATAGAGTTCATTGAAATTTTGCTTATTTAGATCTATGAGGACAATGTGTTGTACTTGTTGATTGTTGTCCAAATATACATTTTCATCCAGATTCCGATTCCAGAACCTGTGAACTTCCCTTGGAAAATCGAAACCAAGACTACTAAGATCTTGGTTTTGGGTTTGCTTCAATCATCTGCTTTGAAGATATGAGAACTGTTTGAGCATTGAAGCGGCTCTTGTGTTTATTTGGAAAATATGGAAAATTTTCCTATATTTCCCGAATGACTAGCGATTCAATACTCAAATAATCTTCAGATATCCGACTTTAAATTTTTAACCGCGCTTTGCATTTTCTCCACTGGAATACGAGTTATAGAGGAGGAAAGCGACTAGCGGAATACGATATTTGATTGACATCAATCATCAAAATTATTATCAAAAATCTTCAATTAATTGACACGCAAACGCCCAAATATCTTATGGCATATTATTGAACAACTAACGATTGAACGGTTATAGACCGTTATCGCTATCTTGATCTTAAACACGAAATTATTTGTCATAAAGAGGTGACAAATTTCGTGCAGTCCAGAATAAACAATAAGTATAGCTTGGTTCGTGCTATATAATCAAATATTCTGTTTTTATTAGGCACGCCACCATCGCAGCGTGTCCAATTTATCTTGGGCGAAGATGCTGACGATGACAAACACGAAAGTCATCCGTTATTTTCCGAAATGGAAGAATTAGTTATGGAAGGTGGTGATATGGAATGGAAAGAAACGGCACGTTGGATCAAATTCGAAGAGAATGTCGAAGAGGGTGGCAATCGTTGGTCAAAACCACATGTTGCAACATTATCATTACATTCATTATTTGAATTGCGTAGTTTAATATTAAATGGTACAGTAATTTTAGATATGGATGCAATAACAATGGATCAAATTGCCGATTTAATATTGGACAATTTAATAAATTCGGGTCGATTACAATTTGATAAGCGTGATAAAGTTAAAGAGGCTTTATTGAAACGGCATCGGCATCAACATCAAAGGAAAAATCCGGTTTTACCAATAATTAGATCATTTACGGAAATCGGCAGGAACTACTCCACTTCCAAAAGTAAGCTATCTTTATCTCTTATTATCAACTAAATATTAATAATAATAATAATAATAAAAATCGAGCAATACAAATTTGTCCAATAATACCCCAAATTTCAGATGGATGTATTTTATTTACTTGTCTATCACCACAACGTAATCATTCTTCTTCTATTGAACAAACAAATGAAAATGAAGTCCAGAAGAAAAACGGTTCTTATATTTCAATTCCAGGTTAGGTTAATCCAATTTGCAAATAGACTGCTTCTTATTTGTAGTTACGGTGGTGGTGGTGGTGGCTCACTTCCTATAGCTTTATACTAACAAATCCATAATTATTAACATAAATGCCTAGTTATAATTATAATAAAATTAATCATTATTGTATTGTGTTAATCATCTTCATACGGTTTACTTTGCATCATCTAATTAAAAATTGAATAAAAGAATATCGTTGGTGTGTTGCTTTTAGACAGCACGCGGCGAGATTAATCTTTTACCTTAGCACCATATTCCATCTGTAAATTCTCTAAATCATAGGTTCTAAAACTGTGGTCCGCAGACCTCTGGGGTCCGCGTAAAAATGTCGACCCTACAAACAACTCAATGTTACTCAATATTGAGAGATGAAGTCAGCAAAATGTTTTAAAGAGGCTCCTTGGTCTACATAAGTTTAAGAACCCCGTGTCTAAATCATCAATTATCTAACGATTGTTGGATAATAACTATTAGAGATCTAATGATTTTCGTTATTTGTACCGTTTCAGTTGAAGAACATACTTTTACTGAAACGACAGCAACAACCGGTGAAAGATTCCTCTCCGTTCCTGGCCAGGGTAATTGTTGCAAATAATAATAATGATTATTATTTTTGTTTTTGCATGTTTCATTTTGTATCCAATCATTTCCATTTTCAATTTGCACTTTTACCAATGAAAAAATAAAATATTTGTACAGGATCGGAGAAACCATCGCCAATAATGAAGAAGAGTGTTAGTAATATTTCGATGCACCACAATTATAGTACGAACGATTTAGGTACAATAAATGGCGATATACCACAGCATAATTTGAATTTCATGCGAAAAATCCCACCGGGTGCTGAAGCTAGTAATATTCTAGTTGGTGATGTGGATTTCTTAGACAAACCCATATCGGTATTTGTACGTTTAAATCAATCCGTACATTTGGGTGATTTAACCGAAGTACCAGTACCAACAAGATTCATATATATTTTACTTGGCCCAACATCAACAATAACAACAACAACAGCAAATAGTAATCATGAAATTGGCCGGGCTATGGCAACATTAATGTCCGATGAGATATTCCATAAAGTGGCATATCGGGCACGTAATACCAGTCATCTATTAGCTGGTATCGATGAATTTTTGGATGCTGTAACCGTTTTACCACCGGGTGAATGGGATCCGGCTATACGTATTGAACCACCAGCCGCTATACCATCACAAGATACACGTAAACGTCCACCGGAAAAACAACAACAAGAAGAACTCGACGAGGAAGAGGAGGAGCAACGGTTACGTGAAGAATCGGGCTTAGCACGTAGTGGTGTTCTATTTGGTGGTTTAATCAATGATATTAAACGGAAACTACCGTTTTATTTATCTGATTTTAAAGATGCTCTAGCTATGCAATGTATAGCATCTTGGATATTTTTATATTTTGCTTGTCTATCGCCAATTATTACATTCGGTGGTTTATTAGCACAAGCTACAGGCCGTAATATGGCCGCTATGGAATCATTAGTTTCCGGTTTTGTTTGTGGTATGGGTTATGGTTTTTTTTCGGGACAACCATTAACAATATTAGGCTCAACTGGTCCAGTATTAGTATTCGAAACAATCGTTTATGATTTTTGTCAGAAAATTGGCTGGAATTATCTATCATTTCGTTTATGGATAGGTACATGGACGGCAATTATTTTATTGATATTAGTAGCAATAGATGCTAGTGCTTTAGTTTGTTATATAACAAGATTTACGGAGGAGAATTTTGCTACATTGATTGCATTTATTTTCATTTATAAGGCTGTTGAAAATGTTTTAATAATTGGAAAAGAATTTCCAATCAATACAATTGGATCTAATATTAATCTAAATTATAATTGTTCTTGTATTGTTAATAATACGATTCAAGCGCATTACAACAACGTTTCATGTAAAGTAAGTCTTGAAGTCATTCTGAAACAAATCTCGATAGTTCTACCATCAATTTTATTGGAAATCCAATGATATTCAATATTATCTAATACGATCGTATTACTCCGATCTTGTCTAGTTCAGTTCCATCATTTATCCATTATTTCACTTTCACAATTGACTTTTATTAAATACGAAAGGGGCTATTTTTTTCATCTGATAAATCAAATTATTCCTTCAATGTGCCAGGAATAGAAAATAATACGCTTCTTTTCCTTCTATTTTAATTGGTGAATACGAGGGGATATCCAAAAGAAAGCCGAGCTAGTTTGTTGATACCGCTTGTAGTGCATAGAGCTAACATTTCTGAGTCGGTAAGCTGAATATCGTCGCTAGAGAAGGTAAGGACTAATTTCGACAAAGTTTCAACAATAGCTGTAAGTATAGAGTCCCTCCACCACAATAAGATAATAACTCTTGGGGAGGACATGACAGGACCTAACCTAACCAGACCGAACTGTCTGTGTTTCAAAATCATTTGATCGTCCTTCCACGACCCGAACATATGAGAATGCAAAAAAAATTGGTGAAATGATTGAGGAAGATAGACGACGAAGCATTGAAAAAATTGCGGAGCTGCCGGCAATTTAGTTCAACGAATTTTAGGGATGAAAAGGGTGGTTCGCCCTGGTCGAAGAACCTCGTCAAGTGAAACCAATCATTGAACAGTAGTGAATTGTTTTTTCGATGTAAGAAGGGTGGTCCATTCAGAGTCTTTTCCGCAGAAACAGATATTTAACCATGCTTTTGACTTGGAAGTTTTTGAAAGACTGCACAACAATTGGCGGCGAATGCGGCCGAATTTGTGGCATCGGATGATTGAATTTTCCATCATGACAATGCTTTTGCTCATACAGCCTTGCCAAAAATAGTGTAACTCCTCTTTCTCATTCCTATACGCAACCGAACTTGCTCCGTACGACTTTTTATTGCTTCCTCGAATTACAAGAGACATTACATGTTACTGAGGTGGGGAAAAGAATGACGGAGGAGATCATTTCGAGCAATGTTTTCGCAAATGGAATGAAAGATTAAACAAATTAGTGTATTTGGGAGGTGATTGAATATGTGTGCTCGGAATTTAATTCAATAAGCCTAAAAAAAATAAGTTCGCCTTCTTTCGGGTGACTCCTCGTATATACATCTCCACTACATAGTAGTTTCGAAATTGATTTTTTTTTGTTAGTCGTAATTTTAAATCGACCTTCACATTTCGTCAATAATTTTCCCGAATATCTCAAGACCAACAAACAAAATTCAGTAATTTTATTAACCATTTCAGATTGATGAAGTCAGATTAACTTTCTATCTAATCAAATTAATCCTCAATCTAATCAATATTTGGACTTTAATTAAAGAAGCCTCATAGCAATTGGCAGAAGCAGCTTCAGATTATCATCATAGAAAAACTATAAATTCCAAACTAAAGCCTCATTTACACCAGCTATAACTGTTTGTGTCATCGAAAAACCAATTTTAATCAAAGTCTTTTCAATTATTTCCATATAAAGATAGCCTCAGGATATACTTTCTTGATTATCGATGAATTTTTTTTTTAATAATGGATGGTAGGATTAAGATCGAGATTTGTTTAGAATCATACCGATTGGCAATTTATTGTTTTTTTTGTCGATTTTGTAGGAATTGAATGGAACTTTGGAAGGGCCTGATTGTTGGACGCCCCAACCTGTACCGGACGTCTTTTTAATGTCTATTTTATTATTTCTAGGCACTTTTCTCATATCGATTCATTTGAAAGATTTCAAAAACGCCCTATTCTTCCCGTCTAAAGTAATTCAGTGAAAAAATCAAATTTTATGGGGTTTATTTATAAGATTTTGTTCCGTAGGTACGTCAATTTATTAGCGATTTCGCTGTAATCATAGCAATAATGTTAATGACAATTATGGACTTTTATTCGGGCATACCGACACCAAAATTAGAAGTACCACATGAATTCAAACCAACATTACCAACACGCGGATGGTTAATACATCCATTCGATGATAATCCAATTTATTCGATATTCTTAGCAATACCACCAGCTCTACTTGGTACAATATTAATATTTATGGATCAACAAATAACAAGTGTTATTATAAATCGTAAAGAGAATAAATTGAAGAAGAAATGCGGCTATCATTTGGATTTATTTGTTTTGGCCATTCTAATACAGATATGTTCAATTATGGGTTTGCCATGGTTTGTGGCGGCTACTGTTTTATCAATAAATCATGTCAATTCATTGAAAGTTGAAAGTGAATGTACAGCACCTGGTGAGAAGCCGCAATTTCTAGGTGTTCGCGAACAAAGAGTCACACATATTATGATATTTCTAACAATTGGTCTATCAGTTTTTCTAACACCAATGTTGGGGCATATACCGATGCCGGTATTATACGGTGTTTTCCTTTATATGGGCATAGCATCATTGAAAGGACTACAATTTTTCGATAGAATGCTCATAATATTGATGCCAGACAAATACCAGCCGGATTATATGTTTTTGAGACAAGTATAATGGTTATTTTAATTAAAGTACTTTTCTAAATTTTTATTATTATTCCAGGTACCGATCAAAAGTGTCCATCTATTCACTCTAATCCAATTGGCATGTCTAATATGTTTATGGACTGTGAAATCGTTTAGTGCAACATCCATTTTGTTCCCGTTAATGTTGGTTGTTATGATTGGTATAAGGAAATCGTTGGATATGATATTTACAAGGCGTGAATTGAAAATATTGGATGATATTATGCCGGAAACGATCAAACGTCATGAAATGCTAAAAGACGATGAGGTGGGCTGCCGATCAAAATTCAAACGCTTTATTTTAGGACCAAAATTAATAATTAATGATAATAAACAAAAAAACGACTCATGCTGATAAAACAAATTGTTGACTATTATTTTTGTTTATTTAATTTTTTGTTGTTATAATTTATTGACAATAAATTACGTAACAGACACTCATATAATAGCTCAATATATGCCAAAATTATAATAATAATAGGGTGCCTTTATTGAATTTCCTTTGAATTTTATTTATCAATCTTGTAGCAACTAGAATGTTTTATTAAATAATAAATACACATTCAGGGGTAGATGATAGGCAATCGTATACTTAATAGTAATTGTCCCGTTTTAGATTTTATAGTAAATAACAATGGAGATAGAAATCGAGACTATTTCCAATTCAGAATAGAGACTAGAAGGACGGACATCAATTGATTTTTTAAGGAAGCTGAAATAGTCTCGTTTTCAGTACAAAATGTTTTGTTATTTTACCATTAACATTAAATTGAGATTGCATTTATTCACACATTACAGTATTATTATTATTATCATTATTATTATTTAAATAAACTCTAAATTTTGTTGATTTTTTTGTTTTATTTTTATTTATTTCGCTCATTAAACGTTAGCTCTTATTTTATTTTTTGCAATTTTGGCACAGTCTTACAATGCTAGATCATCATCTCTCATTATATTTGCATGTAAGTATGAACGAAATTGCCCTACTTTTACCATCAACAATCACAACAATTCTCCATATTCTTTCTAAATCAAATAAAAGGCATTATAATTTGATTTCGACTGTTTTTGTTTAGGTTGTTGAGGATAAAGTACCGATTGAAATCGAAGCTGCTGGCAATCTAAAGATCCCATTAGCTAATGGTAATGTAATGAATATACCATTATCAGCGATAAATATAACCGAAGAAGTTAATAAAACAAGTATCTGGAAATTGGTTAATAAAAATAATGCCCGTGCTAAAGATAAAAATAAAAGTCCAATATCGTCAAGGTTTGTAAATATTATAATTTATTTTTATTTTTTTCATTTATGTGGAACTATATTGCCAATTGGTACTGAATAATTTGTTCTGAGATGGTTTATTTTGGACAGGGTATGGTCATCATTAGCTTTGATACATCCATCAGGGCACTTGTTCCGTTGTGATGAGATTAGCTGTTTTTGAAACGATAATTACTTTTGAATTGCTTTTTTTTTAAAAAAGAACTTCTAAAAATCTGTTGGAGTGAGTTTTGGGAAGTATGGTGGGTGCGCTAAAAATTTATACTTTATTGATGCAAAAAAAGCGTGATTTGTTTGTACATTTTGTGTGGGTGGATCTTTAGTTGCGTATCGGGGCAGATGATTGTTGCTTACTTTAGATATTCTTCCAACAATCTTGAATAGAATCAGCATGGTCTGAGATGACGAGATTTTTTTAAACATAAGGCGCAGCCTTTTGTGCAATTTTATAAAGCACCAAAGATCATCTCGCGGTATATGGCTTCCAAGCGATAGCTTGTCTTCTCATTGCGAATGTCAATGTTGTTACATTACGATCATCCCATCCACACTCTGGCGTCTTTCGCCTTTCTTCACAAAAAGGACATCTTCTGTTTGAATTATGCTACAATTTCTCTATGCTCCATCATTCTTCACTGGAGTTATTAAAAAATAACATCACGTTATGCAACCTTTCAAAAATTTCCTCGCGGTATTACTCCAAGGTGATTTTCCTCACATAAACTTCTTCCGTGATACATGAGAGTCCCAAACGTGTCGTTTTCCTAATGTGCCCCCATGAAAAACAACTCAGCTCCTAATTGGACATATTTAACTTACTTCTCCTATGAATATACTGAGCCCCTCCACTAGGATAAGGTAATAAATTTCGGAGGGGACATAACAAGACATGAACTAACGAGACCTGACTGTCTATGTTTCAAAAATCATTTGATAGTTTCCACTATTTTAATTTTATTATAAATTGGAAATCTAGAGAAACTGAAATGTTTATTTGGGACGCAATTTTCCACAACTCCATTTGTACCAATCTAATAAAAACCAAACCGAATGTTCGTATATATCTGATATGAAATTTGAATGTTATCATTACAGTGGCAAGTTTCGTAAGAAAAAATCGAAACGTGACGATAAACGAGAGGAGAAGACCAATAAATTAGAGAAACGTCTATCAACAATGAATGAAGAAGAAGAGGATGAAGGCATTACAATAAAGGTGACAGACACATCTTTACATATTTAGTTACTCCACTACACTATACCAGTATATGTTTTATTTATGTGTGTTGAATAATGTTTGCTCAATCTTATTACAAACACAACAATAATTTTACATACAAATTGCACAAACATCCCAAATATACAATATAACTCAACACCATTTTAATAATGCACGTGTCTATAAATGTAAGTATTATGATAATAAATTGCACAATTTTTAGCTAGAATTATATGTACATTTATGTTTGTATTATACACAAAACGCTTCTTACATCAATATTTATAGTAGACCGAAAACGACTCGGCCGACTAATTCTGTAATTTATCATATCAACAACAACCATTTTCTAACAATAATCAGTCAATTCGATCGAGCTCATTATGGTCAACTATAAATTTGTGAATAATAAATCTATTTGAACCGTCCTCAATTTAGATGACAATTTCAATAATTAAAAACCAATTGTTTATGATTATAATTAGATGTAATTGTTGGCGAATGAAAAATTAATAAATAACATAGAAATAAGTTTGATAATATATTCAATTGAACAACCCTTATTGTCGATCCAAATCATCCCTTAGAATTTATAAATTGCATGATGATATTATTTATTAATTTTTCTAAATTATCAAAATCGAATTTAATTATGAATAAAAATCAAATTATTGCAGTTTGAACAATACAATGAGAAAAATTGGAGAGATCGCAGGAAAAGTAAACAGGATACTGATGGAACACATGTATGAAGAACAAAAGCCCGCCCAAATGTCTATATTTATAATAAAACCAATGAAAACGATATTTGAATAAATATTTATAGGATATAATAATATTAAACTATAATCAGTAATTTATTATTAAAGCTTATAGTAGGTGAAATTATTTTTCCACAATAATAGCAATTCTCAAAAGAAACAAATTTAAAACAATTGGTTGATTAGAGCAATTATTATTTATTTTATATTTTTTTATTAAATAATTGGATAATCAAT
>JAZBGX010001630.1:0-17236 GCA_037414775.1 Zonitis immaculata
TAAAACCTCTTTTGTACGGACGCGGACACAATAATTGTTTCACTAATTAAGAAATTTATCTCTTTTGAACAAAATAATCGGGATAAATAAAATACAAGCTACCGATCGTTTGAGAGACAAATTACCATACGAAAGTCCTATTTTCCCAATGACAACTTACACCTCCTTTGAATAGACACTCGTTACCTCGTGCTTGTCTAGCCAATAGAGTTTTTACTGTAATTAGTAATTATACAAAAATACGAATCGTGCATTTTATTTCGATATTGATCTCGCATATCCATCAAAAATTGCAAATCAATAGCGTATGCACAATTTTGGCTAGAATCAATGACGAAGCATAATCTGTTGATTTTATAAATGCAAATATAAGTAAATCAAAAATAAAAGGGTGAATACAAAATTGGCTTTGAAAGCCGATTTACAAAGTAAATTGATAATTGATTCAAATTTTCAAATGTTTATTTATTTTTTGTCACCATTCTATAGTAACCTGTTGTAAAATCGATCAAACTAAATTGGAAAATTTCTTGAAACAATACTGGCGGTCAGCTGTCGAAAAGTATAAACACAAGTTTTTGAAAAACAAATAGCAAAGGCATGTAACTCAAATTTCTTGTCACATAATGTAGTAAAATTCTTAAATGTATCACAATAGTATTCTAAAAACAACCGATGAAAGATATAAGGTAGTTTTCGCAACGTTCCTCATAACGCAAACTTGATGTAATGATCAAGTCCCGTAAGTACTTTGGAGAAAATCTATAATAGGGGCAATAAACTAAGATCTCCAATATATTTATATTACCAGAATATTGGATATGTCGCTTATAATTTCGTGAAAATAGTCGATGATAGTAACGCAATCTTATATAAACATAAAGATCAGCACAGAATAAAAACTGATTTGCTCTCCAAATATCCGGTAGATAACTGTGTCGTCATACATCGAGTTAAAAAAATAAAAGCAAAATATTCAACAAAAAATATAGTACATTCAATGCAATAGAGGATGGACGTTGTTACTTTAATAGAATTTGTGACGCGCCGCCTATAGAACTGGACTGTAGCAACTTTTCTATTATGACTGCTTATGAGCTCTTCTTCTATGCAAGCTTTAATGCTTGTGTACTACATATAATTGGTTTTTAGATAAATGACGAGTTATGGTTTTATTTGCACCAATAGAAGCCGCTAGTTAGTAGGAGCGTCGCAATTTTTGTGGATATAAGCAACGTCCATCCTCTTGCATTGAACGAACTATACCCAAGATACTTGGCTAGATATTAAATAATGAAAATTAAAATAACGCCAAATTTTGAAATATACACAGGCTAGTTCAGAATTTTTTTCCAAATCGAGGGCATAGCTGTGTCGTCAAACATCCAGTTAATGGCAGAAAAAACAGATAGTGGGGGCATTTATCTAAAGTCTTATAGGCTACATAATATTGGAAAATTATGCTAAGTACCACTATTAGTTTGCTATAACAACTGACGATATATAAGGTAATGTTCGTAACGATTTCTGCATCGTCATTTTTTTTTTCTAAACATACAGGTCCATGGAATGATTCTTTATTACGTCAAAAGCACTCTACCCTACTGCTATTTATTGTTCAATTCATGGATGGATTGATCATTATTATAATTATTGTAATTTATAGAATTATAATAAAGATGGGCTTCATATACGTAATTCGCCTAAAACAAAATAACATAAGTTGTCCTTATTTATTGAAGAAGCTTTTGAACATCTACGCTAGAAAATCTCGAAATAAATAAAATAGCACGATTGCACGCATGCGCTGATATTGACACGCGTCCACTTTTCGATCAACCGGACCAACATCCCTACTCTTTAAATTCTTGAACGTCTATTCTACAGATTATACTCCCTTCGTTTCACACACCCAGAGTCATCAAATTTCTCCCTTCAACGTTACGAATTTCAGGGTCATTTTCTATTGAGTTAAGAAACTTTATATTTTCATTTCATAAACACTTACCTGGAGGTAGAGAACAATCTTGCACATGGCAATACCAAAGAACCATGTCAATGTAACATCCCATACAACACTTGGTGGTAAACAAAATAATATGACTAGAAAATCAGCAACGGCTAAATTTACAATGAAATAATTCGTTACTGTACGCATTGTATGATTTCTATATACAGCAATACAAACTAATATATTACCAATTATACCAATAACAAATACAAATGTATGGAATATGATTAATATCCATGTCCATGTTTTTGGAAATATTAAATCTCTTAAATAATCACGTATCTCTTGTTCCGAATAATTACCATTATCATTGAAATTATCTGTTGTTTCATTAAAATAAGTTAAATTATTATAATCTTCATAATTATTATCGTCATTGTTGATTGTTTCACGCTTATCACGTACAAATTGATTTAATTCTAAATTTCCATAATGATCACAATATCGATCTTCATTGTTCTGATTCAATTCAATTGAATCGAAATCTGGATTCTTTAATATTTCATTATTATAATTTAATTGTTGGTTCTTTTGTTGTGTTTTATTGAATAATAGCAATATTAAATAACAACTTATCATATAATTCCGTTTCGTTCCAATCATCATCTCATCCGATTCCGATTCTTTTAGATTTGCTTCGATTCTATATAAACTTTATTCCAAACAACTTTATTACAGTTATTCTAAATCTGAAACAACAAATAATACAAATTCAAGATTGATAGCAAATAGAAAAATCACATCAATTTATTCGAAAGAAAATTGACTGTTATTTATTTAACAAATAAACAATCTGTTCGAATTAAATGAACAAAGAGCATACTTGAATTATTCAATTCAATAACTCAAATTAAATTTATATATCATATTGTTTGCACGACAGCAAATTAACAAAGCAAAATAAAAAAAAGGAAACATTAAATTAGCATAGAAAATGACACATGAGTGTTAATTCTATTGAATTCAGCAGGCTCTTTGTTCCACTAACAGCAAAGTCTATGTCGCGCTTTGTTTGTTCAATATCAACTGGATAGAGATAGCAAATATTTTATGATAATTTAATCTAAATTCATTTTAACAACTAATAAAGTTGTGTTAATTCTATTGGATTCAAATTGCTCTCTGTTTCACTTATGGTAAACTCTATGTCGCGTTCTGTTTATTCACTAACAAGTGGACAAAACCAGCAAATATCCTAATATTTCCATCTATATTCATCTCGAAAAAAATGAAAAATTAGTATAGAATAATGCAAGTGTGTTAATTCTCTTGAATTCAGAATGCTCTCTGTTCCACTAATGAGAAATTCTATGTAACACTTTGTTTATTTATTATCAACTGGATAAAGACAGCAAATATTTTTATCTACATTTCGTAAACTATCTCTGAATCAATAAAGATTCAAGTTAGATGAACAGAGAGTGGACTAAAGTTTCATTTCACTTAACGCCCTATAGAAAATTTCCATCTTATTTGAATTAGAGTGAATAGAGAGGATTCATTGTCCTCCTATATTAAGAAAGTTTTGTTTGATAATACTGAAATTTGTGGGGATAATTTTCCCATGAGCAAAGCTTATCAAACAATAAACAATTTTTTATCTTATAATAAACCGTTGACTGCAACCAATTGATGTTCACGAAAATAAACCTGCCAAATAAACTGAATTATTACGAAAGTTCTTTTAAACAAAACAAAAATGTCAAGTTATTACAGAATATTATCATTCTAATAATCATGATAAGCTACAATTAATCATTCAAACTATGAGTTGATTAATTTCAAGCTCATCTTGAACATGAGGCTTAAATTCGAAAATACTCCTATACTGTTTATCATAACAATTAACGTTTCTCAACTATAAATACCTCTTTCTAGATATAAAGCATAAGTTATTCTACTCTGTTCACATCAATTTTCAATGATTTCTCTTGACAAATCAAGTGTATGTTGCAACTTGTTGGAACAATCAAGCTGCTATATATAATTAAATGAATGGGACATTTAGCTAAACTCTTGCTCAATATAATAGTGTAAAGTTATTACATATGGAAATTATATTTTGCTAGTACTAGTCGATGATAGGTAGAATCATTTTCTGTAACGTGGAATTTTCGAGTTATTATAAAATTTTCAAATTGAATGTTATATATATTAATAATATCGACTATATAAGAAATTATAAAAATTAAATTATACATCTAAATAGACGGTATAAATAAACGTACAGAAGATATTCGTGGGGAAAAAACTCATTTCATACATGAACTACTGCACTCCGTTCCCCAGAAAATTCACGCTCTGCGTTAGTTTCCCATAATAATTTGCAATAAGTCTGACTTATGTAAATGTAAATAGAGTAAAATATTTACATCTATGTTTCTTAAGAGGTTCATAAATATATAGTTCTAGAATTTTGATGGAACTAAATTATTTCGAGCTCGAGTAACTTCTGTTTGGCTAATCATATACAATTTTCTCATTATTTCTCGTAAATACGGGATGTACCAACATAAATTTATTTAGAAGATATATTTATGGCTCTATCACTAAACCGTTGATTTTCGATTTGTGTTTTTTCCATATATATAAATTCCAAATCAATAGAATGCAGCTGTACAGTTTCCGAAGGAATTTATTGAAAGTAAAAACAACCAACTCTATATGCTCAACATACAAACAAATCGTTGATTGATTGATGTGATATCAAGAATTACATTTTAAATTATTACTGAAGAAAAAATAATGGAGGTAATCTGTAATTATATGTAAAGATTCACTTTGATAAATACGTTTTTATGTTAAATTATCATTTGAATATCGATCAGTAAGGAATAATCGTCGGTTATCGTTTTAATTACCTACAATAATTAAACTTGGCAAACTGAAAGAGTTGTTAGAATATTCCATAATACGAGGTGTAGCTAAAAAATAACGAGACTTAAATAAAGCTGCTACAGAAGAACAACGCATACGTCAATCTCTAGTGACCCAAAACTGTTCTTCATCAAGAGCATTGTCTGTCAAGAAGTTTTTAGCCAAATACAGCATTGCAGTAATAGACCATCCGCCTTATTCGCCGGATCTAGCGTCATGTGAATTCTATATGTTTTCTAAAACAAATTCTGCTCTAAAAGAAACAAAATTCAAGTCCGTTGAAGCTGCGATACTCTTCTTGATGCAGCTATATAGAAGGAGACTTCCAGTACTGTGTCGATTCGTAGAGCCTTGTAATGATAAAGTATAGGGACGTAAATTGTATATTGTAGGTGATAATAAGTGAGTAGGTACGAAATTAAATTAACAACCTCAGTCATATTATATTTAATAGCCACATGTCGTATATAACAAGCAGGTTAATCCAATATTTCTGATCCGATTTATACAATGGCAATTGTCACAAACAAAACTCTATTATTTATGATTTGAAATGGTATAATCGTCTGTTTGTTCATTACAAATCTATCGACAACAGGTTGTATCCATTTATAACCACCGACTGGATAATACAAATGAATGAACAATAAGAGGAGATTACGGGAAATATATACAAAAATTAACCAACACAGAGCGAACAATATTTATAATTGTAAAAGAGGAAGATTCTAATTTATATGTCATTCAACAAAGTGGAATTCACATTGCTGACAGTTATTCGCCTACTTTACGGTCAACCGGATCAACGCCCATTCTTTCAATTTCTTAGCCATCTGCTCCATAGGCTGTCCTTTCCTTTTTGTTTGGTTTCCTGTCCATTGAATCATTGCCTTTTTAACGTTACATAAATTTCAGAACGGATACATTGTTAAAGAAGTCATCGATTTTAATTTCTACAGAGTGTTTTGGTAATAGAACAATTATTCTTAGCTGCTCGGAAAAAATGGAAAATTCATATATTTCATCAGCAATTATTTCCGATTTGGCTCGTTGGAGTGCGTCATGTTGTAGCAATACGCTTCTATAAGAAACGCCTACATCATCATATCAATGAGCAGCACATTGGATTTTAGTGTGAATATTATAGTTTGGTAATTTCTTGAAATAGTGGTGTACCAGAAGACCAATAGACGATTCTATATCATTTCGGATTAGATTCCTCGAAACGTTAATTGTAAAAAGTGGAGAAAACATTAAAAATGTGATATACGACTTTGTCAGGCGCTTTTTTGCAACATCACGAACAGAACCAGTTTTCTTCATAACCATCAATAAAAAAAAATTATTCGACCGATCTACCTCATGAGTTATTCTAAGAGGTAACCAACTTAGAAGGCTACCGCGGTCAGATGCAGTTAGCTCCACAAACGCTCTCCCAAATTTAAGGTACAGATCAAATAGTACGCAAATGTCATCGTTTAAATCCTCAAGTGCGTCTTTTGTTACCTCTATTAGATCGCCAATAGAACGACTATAGACGCAATAGTGGAACGATTTGTTCCAATTTTTAAAACAATTGACTAAACATTTAATGAATTCGAAAACTATCTTTTGAGTAAGAAAAATTAATTCTCCAACTGGTTGCTTACAAAGTAAATTTAATCAATTTAGTTTTGTTTAAATTGAACTATAATGAATATATAACAAACTACTATATATATATATATATATACACGATATAAGGTTCTCATCTAATTGTAGGTTCAAATTGTATTAAAGTAAATTTATATAGGATACAGCTGACCTCCTAGAGTTCCATCAAACGATGAATCTAGCCGAAAATGTTTCATTTCCAAACAAAATTCAATAAATTAGAATTTCATTTAAAATCCGCAGTTATTCTATTCGATTACAACTTGTTTAATTGAAAACAAATAAGCAGATTTATATTATTATTAAAAAGCGAAAAGGAATTTGATTTAGCCATATTTATTCTATCACAATTTCAAAAATATACTTATATATATATATTTTTTTATTTATAATAAATCAACTTTCGATTTTATTATGATCTGATAATATAAATATTTTTATACAAACTTCATTAGAAATATAAATCCACCGTAACACAAATCTATATTTAATATAGAATTCTAATCTAAAAATAATTAAAAAACTGGGGGAAATTTGTTTAGATTATAATTGGAAATTAGCTGCTTAAGACGGACGTGCAATTAAAAAAAAAAAGAAGAATTCGTTATTCAATTGCAATACAGCGATGATTGGATTATCTTTTGCTTCACAATTTTATCCCAATTAAAAAATATATATATATAGTATATAATTATTGAAAAAACAAATGAACAAATCTTAATAAATTAAATTTAAACTACAAATGATTCATATTTGATTGCAAATGAAGTTGGAACATTGATTTAATCAATCAATCGACCATTGCAAATACAAATAAATTTTAATAATTAAAAAAATATGCAAAATTATTCGTCATCATATCGACAAATTTACAAGAGATGAGATCGCCTCCGATGGTAAAGATTACGTTATTTTGAAAGAAAAAAAAATGTACGACGGCTGATCCGAATGTCATGATAATCGGATAATTCAAGCGGTCACAAAAATGTTTAGAGGGAAATAAAAAAAAAGGGAACGAACATGAGTTGTCACTAGTTACAATTAAAAAATCGTATAAATACGAAGTACAGCCGCCATATACGGCCATCTAAATCCCACACCGGTCGAAAACTAATTTTAATCTGACTAAAGAATGACACTATCAGAGCTAGTCGAAATTTCAAGAACAAATCTCGCATATCAACCGGCTGATCCAGGCAAATTTGTGACTCAATGTGTTACAATGAACGAAACCTAGATCCATCATTCCCATTCTGCGACTGAACAACAATTGATGACTTGGAAACGAACGTCCTCACTGTCACCGAAGGAACTCGAAGTCGCATAAGCACCGATTGTACGATTCCGAGGCGAAAACGGGGACACATTTACTGGTTCTTTCTGTACTTACCAAATGAGAAGTTTGCGGGAAGTCATAAAGAAGCAATTAACGCCTATCTGCACACAAAGTCGAAATTAGGACCGCTGTCATTCGAGAAGTGGGCTTTAAATCACTTGGACAACCATCCTATTCCCCAGATCCAGCTCCCAGCGAATTATCTCCCTTTCAACGGCTTAAAGAGCAACCCATGGGCAAGAGATTTCAAGTTAATAGCAGAGTGGTGAACACTGTAGAAGCATTTTGGGTTAGACGAGATAAAGATTTTTTTAGAAGGAATTCGTACTTTGAAGCTTGGATGATTAATTTATTTTTTGTTTTAATCAAGAGAGAGAATTTATTGAAAATTTGATAATCTTAAATAATTTTTAAACTCTTTAACAATATAATAACAACAAAATATAGAAATTTTAAATAATGTACTGGCATCTGCTTTAAAGGTCCTAAGACTGCCAGGACATTAAACATCACAACACAATCGAATGATGAACCATTAAAATCGAAAATATAGAATTAGATGTTTGTTAATAAATTTTAAAGCCAGAATGCGAGCTTTATAGAAGAATTTGTTAAATTTTTATCTCGCCACTTGCAACAATGTCTAATTAAGCTTGACAGAAGATTAATTGTTGCCATTTCCTTTTTTCACCATCGACGTAGCTCTTTTAAATAGAAAAGCAATATAAATTATAAATGAGTGGTCTGATTAGATATAGTTTTCCAATTTGTTCTCTCTATGTACAAATGTAGAAATTCCCATTATTCTTTTTTATTATTTCTTATTCATTCAAATGGAACTTTAATCAAGGATAAAGCCATTTTTTTTTAATTAATTTTTTTGCAATTTTATGCTATCCACGCATATATAAAATGAACATTACGCCAAAAAACATTGAATTTTAGACGAAATAAAAAATATGAGTCTGAACTAATTAAGGATGAAATTCTAAACATTAACCAGAAGCCGCAATTGAAAAAAAAACAAAAGAACAACTTCAAGAAACTTAAGCAAGATACATTTTTTTATATATTTAAAATCTATCACTCATCAATAGGAAAACAAGACAATAGAAAGATTAATGACTTTGTATCGGAAGCCATTCGCTGAAATTTCTTGGATTTCCAAGTCAATATTCGGAATTATTCATAACTGAGAATTTGTCCTTAATTTAGTGGGAAAATTTAATGAACAAGAATTATGAGGAAACAGACAAGAATCACAATTAACACCGATCAAAGGATAAAATATGCGGTAATCAGTTATACCGGATAATTCATCAAGACTGAACAATCTCTAAACTAAAGAGATGTTATCACACGATATCAAAATGTAATGATTGCAAATTTACGAAATACAAAGTATTCAAAGTCGGAATTTCAATTTGAAATTTCTTGAAAACTTTGGAATCCCCTAACCGTATTGTTCCCAAAATTGGTTAATCTATGTTTCTTCTCATGAAAATTACGAATTTGATGCCGATTTTCGCTTTGTTCATATATAAGACGTTGATTACACTCGGTTATTCAACTGAGCAGAAAATATATTTTTTATTTGATAACCTATTGCTTGAATGACTTGAAAACCTGAAAGACAATTCAATTTCACATATAAATGGTACTCTTGTCAAATTCATCTAAATCTATTGCTTTTTGAGATATTTGTCTTTAAAAGATTCAGTTTTCTAGTAGGTGTGTGCAGCGCATCCACCAATTTTACACTAGTCATTCATTTCGAAGAAGGTCTCCCTGAAATATTGGATACGGTATGAGGACTATAAATAAAATAAGGAAATGTTTTTATAAATGATGAATGTTAAATTGGTGGATGCGCCACGTATTGAAAAATTAGAAAACTGGACTTGAAAAGTAAATAACTCGAAAATCGATAGACTTGCGGCCTAGAAACACAGGACGTACTTCAACGGACGTGATTGCGTGATTGTAGGCGAGATAGAGATATTTATGATCTCGTTCGCACTTATATTTTATTACAACTTATATTACACTTTTATAACAACGGGCGTTGAAAATACGACCTGTGTGTCCAGACTGCTAGATTAATTCGCCAAAAGTACCTTTCCTAAGTAAAATTGAAACGCTTGTCGAAATTTTGACAGTCATATGGTGTAACCACGGTCTTATAGACCGTGGATGTAACTAACGCCCCTGTATAGATAGTGCCAAATTCCTGCACCATTCACATACAACATATTGCTCTATATCATAATGTTTTGCTGTGTAGTATTACCTAGTTGTAGTTGTATAGCTTGAGAAAATTAATGAACATCCTTGTTTATGTTAAAACGGTCATCAGTTTCAAGGTTCTAAATTTAGTTCACTATTTGTTTTTCTTGCTTTTGTTTTTAATCAAACTATACCAACAAAGCTTAATATCTTGTGAATTAATACAACAAAAATTTTCTCTTATCGTACCGAGTTAGTGGGGTAAATAGAAAAAAATAAATAATAATAAATAAAGTTATAATCAAAGAATAAGTTTTTGTCATGTCTTTCTCTTCTTTAATTAGATTCCATTGAATTGTGAAAGCACGAAAGCAAAAATTATCAACGCAATTCTAGCATCACTGATTTTAAACGAAAATTAAAAGTAATATATCAGCCAACGACACACACAAACAGACAGAGAGAGAGAGAGAGAGAGTTGTGTTGTGGTTTTTTAATTGGACAATAGAATACAATAAAAACAAAAAGAAAAATCTATTATACCTCATTTTTGTCAAAGATAATATAAATATTTCTACACATTTATTCTGACAAAATGTTAAAAATTTTACACTTGACTTGATCGAAAAATTTTATTTCCAACCTATATATTTGATTCAATTTTGTCATATAGAGACATTGTTGGGTTGTCGAAAAGATTGCGAAGCTTCAATTGTAATAGAACTTTCTGTTTTTGGTCGAAATTCGAACTCAAGTCTTGATAATTATAAACGATCAGAACTATAGCTCGAGAAGTCCGCGTACGAATCTCACAATCAGTCGGAACGTACAAAACAAAAAACATTTCACGACACGTTTCATATTTGGATAGGACTGAGAATGTGAAATATAAACATTATAACTTTACAGTTTCTATTGAGAATTGCAATACAATAGAATAAATTTGTAAATATTTTGTATCAAATATATTTAGATTGAATTTATTCAACATATAGCCAATAAAATATATTACAATGTAACAAAAATTTTGCATTTTTACATTTCCATTGGCAATCGTAAGAAAACTCCTACAATATATCGAAAATATTGCATGTACATTTAATGCAAGCAACATTTCATAATAATAGAAGTTAGAAAACAAATCTACGAACTTTGTGTAATTTACACAAAATAAAGTTAGCCATCAACCACATGCCCAACAGTCCAAGTCATGTAGTTTCAAATAATGCCAAACAAAAACGACAATAAATGGAAACATCCAGAAGGCTTCAAGTGTGGAAAATTTGAAAAACAAAAACAAACAAAAAATCTACTGTATGTGAAGTCAACTAATGTTTCATCTCTAATAAAATAGATGAAATTAATTATACGTTTCGTCTGTTTAATTTTTTTACTATTTATTATCTAATTAATGAATAAATTTATTATTTCAACATGAGATTCTTCAATTGCAACAATTGCAAAGTTTGCAGAAAAATTACCAAATAATTTACTTATTTTACATTCCTATTTTTTAAATAGAATTTATAATATAATGTTTAGAATTATTTGTACACTGTGGCTTACATCGGCAGAATTTTTGAGGCTTATATCTCAAACACCTGCTCGCTGCAATAAATAAAACAATAACTCTTGCTTATCGTTATTTGTTTACAAAACAAACAAGTTGATACGCTGATGCGTTGAAAAGGCAGGTATAATAGAAAAATGTGTCACAATCTAGCCTATTAGGAGGCGTGACACAAATTCTGCCGATGTAAGCCACTGTGTATGAATGGAATATGAAAGAATATAGTAAATGAAAGGTATTAAAAATAAATTGTAACTGATTAAAAATTAAACGAAAAGATACTTGGAAGTGAAGAGGCAATTAAATTACAAATCATTAACAAATATAATACTCCAAATCGGGCATCTCCGACACAAATAAGTGCTTTATTAATAAATGATGACTTTCCGAGAAATCAGCAATATACAGGGTGTCACAGGAAAGGTTTCCAAATATTTTAATGCCACTGAAATTTGTAATTCTATATGTTGCATTCTAAGCGACATGTTTTATTTTTGTTGTGCGGAAAAACTTTTTAGAGAATGAAATGGAGCGTCGCTAAGTAGAATCCTGAGGAAAAAATATTTGTTTTACGAAATACGGACCATCGGGCGCTTGTGTAAACTTGTTTAAAGCTGAAGACAAACCTTTCAAACGATACCGGTAGAAATTTTATTGGTTGACAAAAATTAGATACAAAACAATTTCTTTAAATTTTTTTTCAACTCTTGTATGCTTCATATTTGGTCTGTTTGAGATATTTTCACGAAAAATTGGACGATTTACATTCCATGTACAACTTCGTGCTTAGCTCATACTATTTTGGGACTCGAGTGACCGATGTACAGCCGATAATTATTTTTAGGCGGAATTTAAGTGCGCATTGTGCTCATAAGGCTCAATATCGGTCACTTCACTCTCATCCCTTATCTTACTAGAGTATTCGAGAAATTTGGAAAAAGAATATTGGACTTGAATTTTTAAAAAAAAGCTGTAGGAAGTAGGCAACCTAATAGCACAGCTAGGGGCATTTAAAACAAAATTCAAGCTTTATAATTATCTAAAATTATTACATATATCAATTATATATTTTTACAAACAGCCAATGATAGATAACGTGAAGCTTTTTGTAACGCTAACTTTATGACCATGTTCCGTAGAAGTTGGAAAAAATTGGAATATGCTTCACAAGCAGTAAAAAAATATTATATTGGGGCATTTGGCTAAGATATTGAGCAACATGAAATTTGTAAATTAATACATGAATCATTTATAGCTTACCAGAAATAGTCGATGATAGATAGAAGGTATAATTTTCGTTACGACTAACGTAACGCTATACATTTGAACATAATAATAGAATAATATCTTTCTAAAAGGTTTGCTCCTTTGAGAGGACCATCAACAAATATATTAAAAGTACTTCATTCTATCAAAAGTTGTTCATTATTAATAATTGAAGAGCAACAAACAATTTAAGGGAAGAAACTCACATTATGTCAATATACATAATGGATGAGCTTCAAAAGTGGCATTAAAGAACATTAAATCTATAAAGGTTCAATCAAAAGGTGACTTATTGCAAATCAAAAACCAATTTCAATTGACTTATTGAATAAAGTTGAATATAGAGATCAAGTAATAGCTTTAGAATAAAGCCACTGTCAACTACATACTTATTTACAATTAGTCCAAATAAGTTAGAGAGAGAAGAAAAAAACAACGTTCTCAATATTGCAAAGAATAAATTATTTAAAAATTTGAATAATTGAAAAAAATGGCTTTCATTCAAACTTCGATAAATAGAAAATTCCGAAATTAGCCGATTATCAATGGACGAAATCAATTGGATTTCGTTTTGTTTTGTTTTTTGGAAAAAATACGATTTTATGATTCATTAAAATTTTTGTTTGCAATAGAGGAAATGACTTTTCCACAAATATTATTTAATTTCGCACATATTTACCGTCAACAATAAAAATCAAACGCAAATATTTCATTTAGGTCGATTGAAATTATATCAATAAATCGCACTACTTAATAAGAAAAAACAATCGAATACACAAAATCTATTTCTATTTTCTAATTAACTAGACAAACAATTATAATAATATTAAGAAATTATTCAATTCTCACCAATTTCTCGTTATACGATGCCCATTTTTGTTGACTTTTCAGGCAATCGCATTTCAACTGAACACCGAGTGCAAAAAAAAATAAAATAAAATAAAGTGCGTTTTTTCCAGTTTCTTAGAAGTTTTGGCGGTGAATAAGGCGGCCCCGATGTTGGCGTTTGAAATATTCGACAAAAACTTCTACTACCAACTAGCGGGGGTGTCGGATCACGACTGCGACTTGTAAAACACATACAGAGTTATACAGCGCAAAATCACAATCAACTTTTATATTGGTAATAATCTTATATTTCATATTATTATTATAATTTTTGCCTATTGTATTGATAAAGGATCGATAATAAATAGTTTACAATCATTTCTATTTTTGAGAAATAATCGATTTTGTAAATCGTTTATTTTCAAGATTTTTAACGGAACCAACACACTTTTTTTTCTGTAATCCTCCCTTATCTCTGTACTTGTCTGTTGTTTTTTTTTTCCTATAATTCTGTTTGAAATTCAATTTCAATTCCTTCTCTCCATTAAAAAATCTCTTTTTTTTTTGATAAAATTTTCTTCGCTGTTTGATTCATGGTATGGTTTGATCGTATTTATGTTAAAGGAAGTACTTTATTTATACAATACTCAGAAGATTCGTCTAGCCAATAACAATTATCGACGATCAGCAACTATGACTCCACTCTCGTTCTCAATCTGTGGAATTTCAAATGCTCGATCAACGATAAAACCTGAGTCCCGTTGGTCATTTTCAGTATACCGTCTTGAATTTAGACAGAAATAGCAAATATTTCTGTTAACAACGAGAAAAGAAAAAAAGCGGATACTGCAACCCTTACGAAAACTCTATCTCGCTCGCACTAATGTAAAAGGCGTGTGACGTGCCTCTCCTAATACCCAGACCGGGCCTTATAGAGCAGACCGCTCTATAACAATCAGTATAACTATATTTCGTGTAGAATAGACTTTAAAATTAAACTGTCTCTTAAAATTTAATTATTATTTTACCGTGTCAAGATTATTGCTAAATAAAACAATATAGAATATATGTACAAAACGTGCTTTACTATACCTAAATTCCAACTGTCTAGACAAAAATGATTAATCATCCTGTTAGGACGCTCCTTATTCCGCTATTATTCCCGAATTTATGAGGCTTAAAATATTCGTCGAGGTATTAACAATTTATATTGAGTGAGTATAAAAGAACATCACTTAACAAATGTTAAATCAACTACGAAAAATTACTAATCTATAAAGGAAATGGTCGTAAAATGTTTGTTCCAGAATTTTTCGCCTGAGCTGCTCTCTAAGCCGGGTGCAAAGATAGAAGTCGCTTGGAACTAGATCTGGAGAATAGAATGACTGTTCAAGTAATTCGGATGGCAACTATCACAATTTAGGCTTCATATGTGGGTATGTTGCTCTGATGAAACAGCACTCCAGCTAGCAGTTTACTTTACACTCACTCCTTGATGCCGTCCGACAATCTTCTTATTGATACAGCGTAATAGAAGCCTGTAATAGTGGTTTCCGGTGTTATTCAAGATTTGCTCTTGAAATGTCGACTCATTTCTTCTATTTTTCAGATACCCAACCTTTTTGCATTAGAAGTTCTGCCGTATGAGGTTCTCATAACTTCAGCTCTGATGTTCCACTATTCAGTGTACTAAAACTAGATTTTGGATTTATTTCAACATTTCCGAAGGTTTGATCGTCGTTAGGCTCATCTGCTGTGGATTTTCTATACAACTTGAACTCATTGCACGAGCGTGTAATTTTAGAATATATTTATAACAATTCGGCGTGTATGTCTTTGGTAGACTTTTTTTTTATAGAAGTATTTGATAACGGCTCTGGCGTCGTTAACTCTCACACTGCTCGTATTCTCCTTAGATTTTTGTGATCACTCTTTGGATCAGTCGTCCTTATAGGTAAGAGTTTGCAGCATATCAATTTTTATGTCATATATTCGAAACATTTCTTGATATATTTCCAATAAATATTATTTATTAGCATCATAAAATTGAAAATATGGAAATATTAATATAGACACACTCATAAATCGCAGAAAATATGAAATGATAACAACTCATATCTAATTAACACCTCCTTTAATAATTTATGACACGATGTCTATTTTCCATCAAAATAAGTATAATTGGAATGATAATAGTGAGCTTTTATCATTAAAATCAGGTTCTAGATATTTCTGACATGTTGATGTGAGAATATTAACAAACATATACGTTGATCTTCCTCTATACGAAATATATATGTTTTTAGATAACACGAATATATAATCAGAGCACATATTTCATTTGAAATATAGTCAAATTTCCTGCAATGAACTCAATAAAACTACCAACAGTAAAAGAAATCTATCATTCCATTCTATATCAAAATACCTATAAAGAGGATAATATTGAGAAAAACAAAATAACCATCAATTCAATATTATAACGTTAATAAAATCAAATTATCCAAAATTGTTTATTGCAATACAAATCTACCATGTTGTCGAATCAATATAGAAATTTCGTCGTATCCTTATTCCAAAGACATGACCTGATTTGGCAATGTTGTTTTTGTTGATATAGTCACTGCTTACCAAAATAAACAATTAAAATTTCTTTTATACCAAAAACAAGACAAGAAAAACTATAGCCAATGATTGTACATGAAAATTTGGACAAAATCAATCCAGGTGAAATGGTGTCTTAGCAATTATGAACTATCCTTGGCCACATTGGCAACAGGTAGTACAAAAACATATCCTGATTTCAATGAAATAGAAGATGTAAAATCATTTAGGAGATTGACATCCGAGTGCTGACATCATGATTCTTGCGGCACTCTTATCATAAATTAATGATTGGGATTTTTAATTGTGATGAAGCTTATTAGAGTAAAACCTCCTTCAACATACACCTCCCACGACCAGACGCTTTCTTCAAATCTTATAAATATCATGACATTATTTATTTGATGGAATTCAGACAAACTATTAAGCATAAATGGTTCTGTCGATATTAAGTTACTTGATTGTTGTGTAAATAAATTGTGAAATTTAAGTTCTATTAACATAATGGTTATAGTTTTGGGTCTGACATTAGTAGACGTTTAGTAGGCGCGTCACAGTGTCTTAAATTATGTACATTCGGAATTGGGAAGATACAGATTGACCTAGATATTACCATACCTTCACATTATCGTATAACAAGATGAGCAAATGTGAAAGACACATACTAAGACGTCTTTGGCCAGGTTCGATTATATTAACTCACTATTGCTGTTCTTATTTTTGATAAGCAAGAAATCTTCACTGATGATCTAATGAACCATGCATTTTCGACAATAACACAGAAATTCCCTGGCATCTCTAGAACTCTCACATTACTGTTAACTACAGACGATGTACATTTGAGAGGACATGGGCGGAACTGAGT
>JAZBGX010001632.1:0-13411 GCA_037414775.1 Zonitis immaculata
AATTCAGTTCTTCTAGTAAGGATCACGTGTTTGGACTTTCATTATGATAAAATTGATTTGTAGTGGGAATAAATTTGAAGAAATGACCGCTACACTGTTTTGACAACAAATGAATGTGGTATTCGATGAAATAACAGACCGATAATTAACTCAAGCTATTTTATTTGATCTTGATTCAATAGAAATTATGATGGATTGATCGTTTGGTACATTTTATCGAATATATTTCTTCATGTTCTAGAAAATGGATATTCTCAAACGTTAAACTGACAATGAGGTAAGATTTATATAACTGCATAATGGACTGCAGCTTTACAGCGCAATTTTTTAATTTGATAAATCTGGATAGGCTGCCTGACAAATTAATATGTATTTTGACAATATTTATCTATAGATGAATTGTTTATAAGAGCAAAGAAGCTTGAAATATTAATGAGAAGTGCTTAACAAGAATATATGGATGATGGAAAACTGCAAATTTAGGACATGCTTTGAGTTTTTAAACGTTTAACGAATAAGTGTGATCTGGTAAATTGTAATAAATACTTTTTGAGTTGTCAAATGCATAATGATAACGTTTGAAAATAACATTATTCGGACGTATCAAGAATTATGGTTTTGTTATAATGGAATGGATGAAGTTTGCATTTGTTGTTGTTTTTTGCGAAAACAGCGTTATTCCAACAATAATTATCTGGTTATTGTTGTCGTGTTTGGAAAATAATTGTAAGTATATTTCTGTTATTATTTTCAACAAGATTTTTTTAAATGGAATGAATTTTAGTTGTTCTGTAATGGTATGCAACAAGTAATACACTATCAGGTGGCACTATGCAATTAACAATACATTGACCTGCAACATTATAGACAACCAGTAATACATTATCATGCAACCAGACATACATTATTATTCTTTTGTGTAGGTGGCACTACTATCGATTTACCCTAATATTTTTAATTTTTAACAATATTCTATTTTTGCTCAAATTTTGGTTAAAATGTTTAAATGTTACTTATAAACGGTTAATATCACTTTTGTAATTTGATAAAATAATGTGCTTTATCTGGTTACAGGAATTGACTTCAATATCGAGATGAAGAGATATGAGAAAGAGAAATGGAGATTGCGAAATGTTAAATTTAGATGAGAGTTAATTGCATAATGAGAACTTAAATAATCAACTATATTTGAGAGAAGAATAATGACTTTTTCACAATGTAACGAATGAAGTTTATGTTTGATGCTGAATTTTTGCGCATACAAAGTTATTCTAACTAATGATTTGGAAAATTTATTTGTCGTTTATTTATAGTAAAAGTACATTGAAATGGGAATGAGTTTGAAGACATGACCGTTACAATGTTCCCATCTGTAATGAACAGCATCATCAATTGAATCTGGCTGTTTAATAGCAATGGGATGGATTGATCATTTTGTACATTTTGCGAATAGAATTTGTATATAATTAATGTTGAATTTTCACGAATTACCTGAATGTATTTTTTCCATATTTTAGACAATGGATATTCCAAAACGTTGAATAGACAATGAGATAAGAGTGAACTGCATAATGGAATGCAGTTTTATAGCACTATTTCATTGATTTGACAAATTGATATGTATTTTGATTATATTTCTCTGTAAATGAATTGTTTAAAAGAGCAATGAAGCTTCAAATATTTATGATATGTGTATAATAAGAATATGGATGATGGAAAACTGCAAAATTTGGTCATGCTTTGGTTTTTAGACATTTAAGTATTAAATGTGATCATTGTAGTGATATCGTTATATCAGTGCTAATAATTGTTTTAATAATTCACGCATCTATCCAGTTATTTATCTGGTAAATTATAAATTATAATTAATACTTTTTGAGTTGTTTGCCAAACAGTAAAATGTAAGATTCATTCGCATATTTGAATGATGTTAATTTGATGAATAAATATTTTTGATTGAGCTCAAATTGTTGTTTTTATTTCCTTTATTCATTCAATAATATTGTGGAATGATTTGATTTTGTACTTAAATTTGCTCCTGATATCTTCTATTAGTTTGAATTTGCCGCTAAAATATACTCCGAATACCTCTTATAAATTGGAATTTTCTATTAAATTTACTCCTAATACTTGCTATTAGTTTGAATTTGCCGCCCAATTTGACTCCGAATACCTCCTAATAATTAGTTTGAATTTCCCGCCAAACTGCACTCCGGATACCTCCTAATACATTCTAGTTTCCTAATAAAAATTGTTAATTTCTGTAAAATTTCTTTAAAAATTTGGAGAAATTTGTTAAAATTGCCGGAATTTTCGATTTTCTATCAGGAACACATAAACGCGAGGAGGTATTCAAAGAGGTATCCGGAGTAAGAATTTGGCGGGAAAATAATAGGCGGTGGGCGTGGCCAAAATTATTCGGAATTTTTTGATTGGTTGAATTTTTACTCCGGATACTTCTTCGAATACCTCCTCGCGTTCATGTAATCCTGATAGAAAATCGAAAATTTCAACAATTTTAACGAATTTCTCCAAATTTTTAAAGAAATTTTACAGAAATTGACAATTTTTATTAGGAAACTAGAATGTATTAGGAGGTATCCGGAGTACAGTTTGGCGGGAAATTCAAACTAATTATTAGGAGGTATTCGGAGTCAAATTGGGCGGCAAATTCAAACTAATAGCAAGTATTAGGAGTAAATTTAATGGAAAATTCCAATTTATAAGAGGTATTCGGAGTATATTTTAGCGGCAAATTCAAACTAATAGAAAGTATCAGGAGCAAATTTAAGTACGAAATTCAATCATTTTACTATATTTATGAGTGAATAAAGGAAACAAAAACAATTTGAACTCGTTCAGATATTTATTCATTGAATTAACATCATTCAAATATTTAAATGAATCTTGAATACACTGAATTCAAAATCTGTTTAGCAAACAACTTATTATAATTTAACAAATGAATAACGATACAGATGCGTTAAAAATCAAATTTATCATTATTAAAATTATTAGAAAAGGCTGTCCAAATTTCGCATTTTCCATCATCCATGAAAGATTCTTTGCTCTTCCAAACAATTCATCTACAGATACTATTAAATATCTCCAAATTTGACAAATCAATAAAATAGCGTTGTAAAACTGCATTCCATCATGCAGTTATATAACGTTCAAGAATCTCCAATTTCTAGAATTGGAAAAAATTAATTTCAGCATTTTTATGAAAATTCAACATCAATTAATTACAAACCTCATTCGTCAAAATGTACCAAATAATCAATTCATCTCGATTGCCATTGAATAAAGATTGAATGAAATAGCTTGATCAAATTGATGATGCTGTTAATTAATCATGAGAGCATTGTAGTGGTTATTTCTCCAAATTTATTTCCAATACAAAACAATTTCGTGAAAATTCAAGAACAAATACAAAGTTCATTGGCTATATTGTAACAAAATCATTATTCTTCTCAAATAATGTTGATCATTTATGTTCTTATTATGCAGTTAACTACCATCTAAGTTTAACATTTTGCAATCTCTATTCCTTCAAATTTCTTTCAATTGCAAAGTACTTTTACCATAAACACAAGTCCAATTAAGTGATCCCTATTAGAACAATTTTAGAATCAGATCCTACAAATATATGAGAAAAATGATTTTCCAACAATGCTTAATATTAATCTTTACATTCACACTTATTCTTACTTTGAAATAAACATAGATACATACAAGTTCCATCAAACTATTACTGATATCTCTTTATCCAAATATTGAAGTCGATGCCTGTAACAAGATAAAGCACATTATTTCATCAAATTACTCAGGTGAAACTAAATGTTTGTGAGTAACATTCAAAGATTTTGTACAAAATTTGAGCAAAAATAGAAAATTGTTAGAAATTAACAATATTTGGGTGAATCTATAGAAGCGTTATCTACACTAAATAATAATACTGCATTACTGGTTGCATAATGTGCTGTATACTGATGTATTACTAGTTGTATACAGACTCACATGGTGTATTATTGGTTGCACACAGTACATGGTGTTGGTGTATTACTGGTTATATACCGCCACATACAAATTGAAATTCATTACATTTTACAGAATCTCATTGAAAATAAATAACAGAACCATACTTACATATCTTACATTTATTTTCCAAACACGACAATAATAACCAGATAATTATTGTTGGAATAACTTTGTTTTTCGCAAAAAAACAGCATCAATACAAACTTCATTCGTTTCTATTATAACAAAATCATAATTCTTGGTATCTCTTTCTCGAATGATGTTAGATTTACGCATTATTGTTATGCAGTCAACTCAAAAGTATTTATTATAATTTACGAAATCATATTTATCCGTTAAACGTTTAAAAATCCAAAGTATGTCCAAATTTTGCAGTTCTCCATCATCCATATTCTAATAACTCACTTCTCATAAATATTTTAAGCTTCTTTGCTCTTTGAAACAGTTCATCTACAGAGAAATATTATGAAAATACATATCAATTTGTCAAATTAGTTAAATAGCGCTATAAAACTGCATTCCATTAGGCAGTTAATTCTTATCTCATTATCAATTCAACGTGTTAGAATTTCCATTTTCTAGAACATGAAGAAAATACATTTAGGTTATTCGTGAAATTTCAACATTAATTATATACAAACCTCAGTCGTAACATTTTATCAAATTATCAATCCATCCATAATATTTTTGATATCTCTCGAATAAAATAAAATTTACATGTCGTTTTTATTATGAAGTTAATTCTCATTTCATTGTCAATTCAACATTTTAAAATCTCCAATTTCTAGAACATGAAAATAATACATTCAAGTAATTCGTGAAAATTCAACATCAATTATATACAAACCTCATTCGTTAAAATGTATCGAATGATCAATTTATCACACGATTTCTATTGAATCAAGATCAAATGAAATAAGCTTGATCCAATTATTGTTCTGTGATTAAGCTGAACACTACTTTTGTTGTAACGGCAGTACAGCAGTCATTTCTTGAAATTTATTTCCAGTACAGAACAATTTTACCATAAATAACGTACAAATATGTGGTCCTTAATAGAAGGATCAAGTTCTATAAATAGATAAATGAAGTAATTATCTAGCAATGCTTGATTTTAATGGTTTCGAATTACATTTATTCTCACTTTCAAACTCTTTTGAATAGAGATCTAATACAATACATACAAATTCCATCTGATTCTTACTTTCATCTCTCCATTCAAATTGAAGCCAATTCCTAAAACAATATGAAGCACATTAATTTATTAATTACCAAAAACTAAATATTTGTGTCACTCAAAAAAAACAAAAATTGTCAAAAAATATTAAAAAAAAGGCGAATATATGGTAACGCCATCTACATAAAATGAACAGAACCAGAGCTGGAGCGACATCTATGCATAGTAAGATTAACGAGAAACAGAGATCTATACTACCGGCAACTATTGCCAACTTAAAATTAACCAGATTAATAAATTGTAGCGGTATGCAGCCAGCAATACAGCCAGCACAGTCTATAGTGGCGCCATCTATACAAAACGACCAGAACCAGAGCTTCGACTACACAGTAAAATTTGATTCAATTACAAAAAATCTTATTGAAAATAAGAATATATGCATAATTACATGTTTTGCAGGCACGATGATTACGACGAATAGATTTTTCAAATAATTTTTATTATGAATAATGTTGATACCGCAGAAATCCAACATTAATTTCCAATTTCTAAACATAAAAAAGACATTCAAATCATTATAATTATTATACTATTCATTAAATCCTACCTTTGTTTTGAAAACAGGTGTAGCACTTTCTTCAATTATATTTCGATTACAAAGTACTTCTATAATAGATAAAGTATAATTAAATTCTACAAATAGATAATTGTATTTGATACTTGAAATGCTGTAGATAGTAATGCTTCCTTATACTCAATATTCCACCATCATGTTCGATAACCCGCAGATGTCCATAACTTGTAATTCCTTCAACAAAATAAAAAACAGAAATTATAATATTGTATAGATATTCACTTCAAATCAATCTTCTATGATGTGTTAATCATTCAATATTTTAAAATGTTTACCTTGTTCCAATCCATTTTATTAAACAGTACCTTAGACAAATAGAATAACTAGACCCTGTTCTCTGGTTGGAAAAGTACGGCCTGAAAATTGCGCTATAAAGTTAGTTCCAAGTCGCGTAAAATTGTGGGTGAATTAATTAGAACGCAAGCTTATTGCGTATAGCAAAAGTGCACCCCTAACTGTCTATACTTAAGTATAGACAGTTACTTAAATATAGAGTTAAGGGTGTAGTCATTATAATAGTCTATGGTGGAGTGATTTTCTTTTTCTTAACATTTTTTTTCCGCAAAACATGATACACATTTCCGAATTTATGGAATCTCAAGATGACTCGAAAATCTGTCAAATCAAGGATTTAGCTGGAAGAAATTTAATAAATATATCAAAAAATCAACATATATTGAAAAGCAATCGTGAGATAGTGAGAACATGATGGACTATTTCACATTTTTCCATTATTTGAATGTAGATACCGTATTTAACAATCTCTCAACTTTAGTAACATAATAACACTTTTTATTCTTATTTTGTAAGATTGAAGCAAACTCATTGGAATCATAATGAATATTTGGAATCAGCGGAGATTCTGTATAATGATAAATTGTATGATTTTCCGACAATTTAGACTTTGATATTATACGGATATGCCCTTCAATTGGAAATAATCTAGAAAATTATAAATATAAACCATTAGTTCAACAATAAAATCCATACACTTACGTTTGAATTAAATTTGAATCGATTGAACTTAAATTGAAACAACATTCAAATATTTCTGGTGCTAATCGAATATTTTCAAATTTTATAGTTTCTATTAATTTTGCATTAATCAATTCAACGAAATTATCAAAACTTGATGTTGATAATTTCAATATTTTCCTATAAAATAATAAACTTTCAACAATTCTATGCATTTGATATAATTGAACGAATTTGATTTTAAATCTTGGATTAAAAGTGATGAATTTTTGTTGGAGAGTTTTTCGTCTTGTCGAAAAACGTTCAATATTGGGTGTTTCAATAGGTGCTTCACTAAAAATACATACTTGTAATTCATGAATAATGATAAAAATCAATCGGAATTCACCTCCATTGTTGGAATATATTTTTATGTTTAATTTTTTCATATTTATCAAGAATAGCGCAATAATCATTTTTGAGTTTCTCAAATCCAATGTGTAATAACAGTTCGTAACATTCTTGTACACTCGGTATTTCATAGTTTTTCGATAATAAATTCGATATCATTTTAGCAACAATTGTATTATTATCATTTAGATTGGTTTTTATCGAACAATCTTCTGCAAATTTACTCAATAAAATCGTAACACACTCTTGAACAATATTCAAATGCTTACAATCTACGAAAAACCAACAACAATAAACAAATGAAAATACCAAAAAAATTATACAATTACATTTCAAAATATTCCATAATTTCGACCAAAAATTCCTAGATAAATTCAAGAATTCACTCGATTTAAATTCATTATCTAAATTATCAATAATTTCATCATCATTCTTATTTTCAACATGTAATTGAGTAGTTTCAGACAAATTGCCATCGATTGCTAAATTGAAATATTGATAAAGTCTATGAAAATCTAACCATGATTTGAATAAATCTGAATATGTTTCACCTACAACGACTTTGAGCATCTACAATAATTTTTGTCTAATAAATTTAACGAAATCAATCCAAGAATTGTTAGTTTTACCAATTTTAAAGACTGATTTGAAAAAAGTTTGTCCATAACAAAATTATCAGTGCTAGTTTCAATTTTAACTTGACCATCACATCCAGCAGATTCACTCAAATATTTAGGACCATACAATAAATAGATTTTATTAACTGAATACAATACCTGAAAATTTACCAATAATATAATAAAAAAGGTAACTTTTTTTTTTAAAGAAAAAACCTGAACATTTGGTGTTTTTATCGATTTCAAATTTCTAATATTCTCTTCAAAAAATATAGAATTATCAGCAAATTCTGGTGGTAATAGATAAGCAATTGTACGAATTATTGATGTTTTTGTTTGTTTGGCTCCTAGTATTAAAATACGACGTTCATCGTTACCATCACACAAACAATATCGGGGTACATTCAATCCTGGTTCTTTCAATTTTGCATTCAACAATTTCCTAAAATCACAAAATTACTATAAATGATCATAAGTGAATTATTATCGATAAAAAAAACCTTGCTAATTCTAATTTAATCGGATGATAATAAGATTCATCTTTATCCCAATTTTTGGGTACGTCCAACAATAGAGTCATATCATCAGCATCATTATCTAATTCAGTTTCTAATGGTGTACCTGTTAGATCTAAATTATTATCAACATTATCAACTTTAGTATCTTCAAGATGTTTGACCACTAATTCACTACTCTTATCCTGTAATAAGATGATTATTATATTTATTATAAAATTCATTAATTTACCTTTATACAAATTAATTCGATTTGTTCTTCACACAAATCTAATAATAATTTTCGTAGGAAATTCGGAGATGTTGTAGGAAATATTTCTAACGACATTTTTTTTTTGAACATTTGAAAATCATTGACGTTTCTTCAGAACGACAACATGCAGCAAATAAAAATTACCAAATCGAAATCTCTAATTTATTATAAATTTTCCACATAATTTCTCAATAATACCCTTCAATGATGGAAAATTGTGAAAATTAGTTGCTAAATTCGACAGAAATGCATATTAAGATTTGATATCAACAGATCATCAATTGAGGTTATGTTGGAATTTTAATTAGCGGTAATAAAATTGCAATTTGCATACAATAAATAATAAATACGGTAATACTATTTTTTGATATTTCGTATGTATTTATTTCTGTAAATTAGAATTATATAACTATAATTTCCAACTGAGAAGGCTGTGGGTGAAAACGGTTTTTCTTAAGTTGTCAACCCTGTCAATTTTCCAAATTCGGTTATAAATCAGCTGTTTAGTTATATTTTGGAAAAATTACAATTTCTCATTAATTTTCTCGATAATATAGTGAAAATGTAGCAATAAATCATAATTGAATTGTTAATTCACACAAATAATGAACAATTATAGTTTTTTTATGGTTAAGGTTAGACGACAAGTGTCATGGCGTATTAGCGATTTGGAGTCAGACTCAAATAATCTCCGAGAAAAATTAGTATTTAAAGATTACAACATTATTTTATAGACATGTGTTTCTTAGAACAAACGATTAATTAATTGAGATTTCCAATAATCCAATAAAAAAAATGAGTATGAATGGCGATAATCGTAGTGGTAATTTTCCGAAATCGATTCGAGACAATTTACCATCAACAAGTGATGAAACTAATAATTCAGATAATAATGCAAATCTAACAATAGAAACAACAGATGAAAGTAAAGGTGCAATACCAAAAACAACAAAAATCAATATAATTAGAAAAACAAATAATAATTTCGATGATTTACAAAATTATACAAATAATGGTATAAAACATAATGGTTATCCAAAAATACAAGCAAATTATAGAAATTGTATTTATAATGATTCAGATTCGGATGGTAATGAATCAAATACAACAACTAAAGATGTAATGAAACAATCGAATATCGATTTTCAACCAATAAATATACCAATAGAAAATCAATATCTATCACCATTATTACAAATTAATCATTTAAATAATTGTTCGAATTTACAACAAAATCCAATTATAAATAATCATGATCGGAAAGATGATAATAATAGTTCTAGTGATGATAATGAATTATCAATGTCAGATGATGGTTGTATTTATACATATAAAGGTGATAATGTTGCTGATTTACCACGTTCGTTTTTCAATTTGGAAATACAACAGTTGGACGATAATTTGGGTGATGGACGAAATGGTAAATATTTTACAAATTACTTTTCGATTAATTGTTTGATTTAATATCATTTTAGGTAATTCTAGTCCGGAAATGGACTTTTTAGAAATGGATTTTGATCCTGGACCATCCGGTGATGCCGATTCCGACTCAATTTCAAATATAGAAACTGACAATAATCTAAATTTACCATTAGATACGAAATCGGATGAGTTAATCGAAAAAACGAATGAACCATTATCTAGTTGTATGCAATATTCAAATAATGATTTAATACCAATAACAACTACAATAGAAACAATAACAACAACACAAACGACGATAAATGAACCGTTAAAAAATGATATACGAATGCCATGGTCGTGTAATTTATCAGAACGTACACGTTCATCGAAATTTCTACGTAATGTAAAACGCCATCATAATTATAGAGGTGAATTATTATCACCGAATGATATTTATTTGAATGGTGATATATCAATAACGAATTTAGCTAATTATCATAATATAACGAATAAGATTTTCATAGATGATAAACAAACAATTAATAATTTCGATGAGAAAGTGATGATATGGACGGAGAAGGAGGCTTATTTGAAACAGATAACACAAATTGGACCGTCAGCATGTGGTGCAACAGCTGTATTGAATGTATTAAATGCATTAAGATTACCAATACCGACAATTGAACAATTACAAGAATGTATACAGACACGTTTACGTGCTAATACAAGTCCATTAAAAGATTATTTATTATCAAGATCGATAGCCGGTTGTAATCATCGTGATATTATAAAAGCATTATATAAATTATCGGATCAACGTATTTATGCACGATTTTTCTCTATGTATCCGGAACGTATTGTTAATTTGAATAAATGGTTAAGTTATTGGATTAAAAATGGTGCTATACCGATTGCAACAATAAATTTACAAAAATGCGATGGTAACAATATACCAGATAGTTGGCATCATCAAATGATATTTGGTATAGGACCAAAAGGTATTTATATGGTAAATCCATTAGAATGTGTCGATCCTAGTCAATTATGGCCACAATTAACATCCGAATCGGTATTATTAATTAAAAACGATGATATTATCAACCGATGGAATATTAGAACTGATCTAAAACAATTAATTAGTATTGAAGATGTACGATGGAAGAAATTGAATGTTGTTGGTAATTATTTTATTGTATAATTATTGTTTGTTGTTGTTTAAAGATTTTTGTTTTTAGGTCAAGTAGCGCGTGTTATTCGTGAAAGTCGACGTTATCGACGTTCAGATCGTGTAAATAGAACACATATTAAAATACCAGCTGATTATTCAGCTGGTATAACATTAGCAATTGATATTAATTCGCCAACATTCAATTTATTGCGTCAATGTCCCGAATTGCCTTTATTAAATCCAGAGGATGTAGCAAGTGCCTTCTAATCATTTCTTAATTATCCTAAATAATAACAATAATATGCTCAAGTTTTGTGTTTTGTTGCCAACATATCTGGCAATAATAATACGTTATTATTTAATTATATAAAATTAATAAATAGTTGTAAGACTATAATTATGCGATATCAATATATTGTAGTTTTAAAATAATATTTATATATTGTATAAATTAATTTATAATGCAATAATACTGAATGATGTGTAATGGTATTGTTCTTTATGTCCGCCTATCGTTAATTGTTTTAAAAATTGTAAATTTGAAGTACATATGCAATCTTGAAGTACAACTTTTGTTATCAATTTTGATTACAAGAGAAATACTGCGTTTATCAAGATATGAAATTAGAAATTTTTACATAAATTCTTCAATTATCGTAGAGATTTTCCATTGTAAAAACATGTTGAAATTAATTTTCGCTATTATAATATCAATAATTTTCAATGTTGATACAATTAATGGTAAGTTATTATTATATAATTATTATATTTATTATTAAAATACAATAATTGATTTAATATTTGCAAATAATTTTGTTATTGCAGTAGTCGATCTGGAATTAATAACAAATGGTATAAAAGAATTGATTAGAACCGATAATATACCGAATGATTTCATTGATTTAGTGGAAAATTATCAAATGCCACATGTTTTCTTGGATCAAATGGACAATATTTACGATTCAAATACAATTTGTACGATTTGTAATGTTACAGTTGATGAAATTTTACAACAAATCACATTAAATACACCACGTCAGAAATTAATTGATAATTTAATAAATTTATGTGTTTTATTTGGTATTGAAAATGAACGTGTTTGTCGTGGTGGTATAGAATCGAAAATTGTAACTATGCAAAAATTTATTAATTAAATTAATTAATTAAAGTAAAATATCATTTGAGGATATATTTATTTATATTGGCAAACATACAGCTAATCTAACAGCTGATCGATATTGCAGTTCGGCATTACAAGGATATGGTTGTTTATCTAATAATAATAATAATAATTACGATTGGAGTATTGATTTACCAAGTGGAAATTCAATCGAACGACCTGAAGTAAGCGACAATTGCGTTTATTGTCTTGAACAAACAGAAAAAAATATATATAGATGAAATTTTTTAGTTAGTCGATCCTCCCGAAGATGATCCGATCAGAATTTTACATTTATCTGATATCCATTATGATCCACTTTATAAATTCAATGGTAATGCTGATTGTGGCGAGCCAATTTGTTGTCAACCGGACCAAGGCCAACCGTTATCTAATCAAACATCATGCGGTTATTGGAGTGATTATAGAGATGCTGATGTACCATGGCATTTAATTGAAGAAGTTATACGTCATATCAATACAAATAATTATTCATATATTTATTATACGGGTGATATAATTAGTCATAGAGTATGGCAGACGAGTATTGAAAATAATACGAGAGATATAAAGAAATTGTTCAATTATTTCTATAAACATTTAAATGGTATTGTTTTTCCTATATTTGGTAATCATGAACCGCATCCGCATAATGTGTAAGTCGATTTTTGATTGAAGTTTATTAATAAAGAAAAAATAGCTGATGTTGTTTGTATAGATGGGCTACTGAAGATGTGGACGATGAAAAATTGTCAACGAAATGGTTATATCGTTTGGCTATTGATTTATGGATACCATGGCTTGGTGACGAAACACGTGAAACAATACTTAAAGGTGGTTATTATACAGTAACACCACGTAAAGGTTTCCGTATAATTGGTTTGAATAATAATGTATGTTATGTAACGAATTTTTGGTTAGTACATAACGATTTCGATCCATATGAACAATTACAATGGTTAATTGGTATATTAGAAATTGCTGAGAGAAATAACGAAAGTGTACATATTTTAACGCATATACCAAATGGTAATAAAGATTGTTTGCATGTTTGGAGTCGAGAATATCATCGGATTAT
>JAZBGX010001633.1:3610-17223 GCA_037414775.1 Zonitis immaculata
GCCTGCAAGTTGTTTTTTTTTTTTTTTTTAATCTATAGTAGATGTGTCTCACGTGCAGTATCGCCTGACTTGCATTCTTAACATCTGACATAAACAATCCTTCAAGCACGTTTTATTGTAAAACTGACTGCTTTCAACGCCAACACAACAACAATCTAAAATAATTATAGATAATATGCTTCTATGTTTCATTTAGAAATAGATAATCATCGTATAATGGGATGCGGAATTTGAACAGTTCACACCTTCTTATTTAGTAATTATAATAATAATCTTATAACAGAAAAAATATATATAACATAATATTGTTTTTGTTGGGTAAATGGAAAATTTTCTGTTACCAACAACAACAATTTCCAGTAGAAAATATGTCGCTTCAGGATGCTTTAGTTTCGTCGACTCAACGATAGGAAACCGTTATATAGAATAAACAGTATAAATGTCAGGTACCACATAAGTTATAGATTTTTCCCCAAAAAAATTAAACAAACAGAATATACCAACGAGTTTTGTTTATAATAAAATAAACCAACCAATGTGATATGTTCAGAATAATTTCCAAGGAAAACTCTTTCACTATTATATGCGAATAGAAACATGTAAACATGTCTTTTATATCCGATCGATGTTCACATATTTATCGTGCTTCAGTTGATACTGCGCTTGAACGATTTTGAATAGGCCTGGAAACTTATTCATATATATATATATATATATATTTATATATATATATATATAGTAAACGATAGTATAATATTCTTTATTTTCAATAATCTAATCCTATTATAAGTAAATGATTAATTTATATTGGATAATCCAAATTAAAATCGCACCCTTTAATTATTGTACCATTATAAATTTGACATTTATTCGATATCAGCAAGTTGCAGGCCGTACATAGCACTATTTGCAATTAAGACAATCAACTTATAACAATAACACCGCAAGAGCACATTATTATACGAAAATTACAGTGTGCATAAGAGTGAGGGAGGGAGAGAGAGAGATAGATAGACTAAGGTTGACGATTTTGCAGGCATTTTAATTGTGTCTCTATATAGTATGTGTTTATTCCAACAGGAGAACGATATATATATATAATGACAACAGAATGTCTATATAGTATAAAATAGACAGCATTTTCCAAGCATGTAAGTATATGAACAGGAGCGTCTATTTCACTTCATCTAATCGCTTTAGAATTAATCCAAACGAGATGGAAATTTTTGAACACGACATCCAACCCCTATCATTTCATGGCTATACGTTTTCTCCAAGACCTAATTGTACATCGTTGCTTAAATCGGCAGAATTTGTACCGCAAATATATTCAGTTTAGCCGCACTCACTTCCACAGAAGTGATCTAAATACATTCGCTCTCACATAATTGATTCGAGTAGACAAGTTGTCACAATCCAATCTAGTAGATGGCGCATCACAAATTCCGCCGATGTAAACAACGATGTACAGTTAAGTTGAAGTAAGTTACTGATTTTTTCTACATAAGAATTTTGAATTAGTAAAATAAATAGTTTTTGATTATTAACGATTCCTGTACAACTTGATTAACGAGTGTTGAACTAACTATGGTCGATTGGTGATCCACAATAGAGATATGTTGTAAATTTAACAAATCAGTAATCTTTTTTGAAACAATAACTATTGCTAATCATGCTCTAGGGAGAGGTAATGTTTATCTGAAAACTATGCAGACTATCCCAATACACAGAAGAATGTTTATAATTTATTATTAGTTTGATAATAATAATAATAATAATAATAATAATGTGATAATTAGGAAGTTTCTCAAGTAAGCTTTATTGTTTTTCGAAATTCGTGCCACAATTGACTAATTATTGTTGTTTCTTTCGGAGATTCTTATCAATTTTATATAATAACTGAAAATAATTGCAAAAGGTTATGGACGCTCGATATGAATAATTATAGTTTGGTTGTAGCCAATGCAGCCGGGAAAAAAAAAACAATAAAAATAAATTATGACTTTTTTTTGGAAATATTCATGAGCTGATTGGAAAGTTTCCCTGTTTCAACACGGTAAACTTTCTCAATTAGCTCAGAAATATAATTTTTTAATCAAAAAAAAAAAACAAAACGACTATTATATAGTTTGTAGTTTGTTTTTCTCGATCAATTGCTAATATTTTATTCAAACCAACATATTATTTATTCAAATTTTTAATTTACAACCGATATTTATGTCATTATAACTTTTTAAATGGTCGTTGATAGAAATTTTTATTTTTCCATAAATTAATTTTAAACCATTTATGAATACGATTAAATAATATCGCAATTACTAGTTTTTTGTTTTATATGAACAATTATCTATATAAATAATTTAATAAATAATCAAATAGGGTAATTTATAAGCGACACAAAGCTATTATTTCAAATGTTTGAATCCTTGGTGGTTTTGTCTTGGATAAAAATTAACAGATTAGAATGCGAGCACAGAGCCAATAAATTATTAGATGAAGCGCCGAATTCGACTTTTATTCAAAAGAAAAAACTTCAATTTCCAAATGTACCCAACAATATAACACTCAATTTTATCGTGATATATACGCCCATATAAAAATACAAATGTTTTGTTAAAAAACTGAACCATTGATAAACGGAGACTTTTTATTAAATAAAATGGAAAAAAAATTGTATAAAACGATTCACATATCAATTCTAAAACGTGCTTTTCTTAAATAAAACACAAAAAAATTTCAACAATAGGAGTAAAATATTCCACACCTGACTCAACTTTTTATTATATTTTTTTTGTGTATAAATGGAAAAGTTTAGATGATCATCAGTTAATCAAAATGGGAAACAAAGAAATTTTAACAAATGAGTTTGGCTAATTCGAGAGATAGATTTGCCTGAATGAATTTAATTCTAATCAAAAAAAATTCAATCTCAATAAAAAATTCAGATTTATTCACATTTGAAGTATGAGATTCTAATTACTAACAAATTTTATTACAACACATCACTTACATTGAATTTCTGTAAGCTCTAAGCAGTGCCGTAACGGGGATAAAGCGCCCGTGGCAAGTGTGTAACTTGTGCATTAACGTAGCCCAATACTAACCAGTAAAATCATTTCAATATAAAACCTTCTGCAAATGGCACCTCGTACTCTCGAACAAGCTAGCGGCACAATCCAGTTTTGTGTAAATCCTACAGTTTAGCAATAATATTAGTAGTTTCTTAAGACCAATGACCTAACAGCCAATAAATCAACACTATAACTAAAATTTTTCTACCAATGTCTAAACCATGGAACAAATTGAGGAGAAAATCAAAAATTTTCTATCCATCTGCCAGATGCTCGGTAATATAAGTCCGTTCTTTAGTGACAACTCAAACTCATTGTTAGTTGCCTCATGAGAACTTGAGCTAAGAGTATGAGAAATAGAGCTCCTGTCTCGACGATTCTTCTTGTAAAAGACAAAGGCTACTCTCAATTGCGTCGGTATTCTTCAATTTGCGCCCTAAACTCAAGTGCGCCAGTCGCGGGTGGCTCTTTCGCCACGTCCTTGTTATGGCACTGACTCTAAGCGCACACAACTTCGATGAGATTCTCTACTCACAATATAAGCTCGAATCTTCCGAAGAAAATTTCTTAAACTATTTCTGTCCGATTAGATACACCGTCATCTCCAGTTGCAGTACATACTTTTACTCGGCTCCTTTGGTGCCAAGTTTGCACTCAAAGGGTTAACTATAACGTTTTTTTCATGGCCGTTCAAATTATTCCATCAAATATTGAATGAAGTGCTGTTGATAAAGAACTATATAAAAATTTCTATGGCACTGTGTACGAGGAAAAAGGACAAGAATTTTTTTGGTTGGCTGATAATTCCAACAATAAATGGAATAACATTTTGGAAGGCAGAACTAAACAAAATAGTAGCGAAACAAATACGCTTTATCACATGGAATATATCATTTGTGCTCGTTAAAATTGCATTTGGAATAATAATACAAAAGCTAGAATTTCAATGGAAGTTTTCAAATATTTCCAAATAATAAAAATATTGGTGAGAGTTGTTAAAAATTATTTGAATGAAATCTAAATCGTTTTTTATATTGAATGGCAGCTCAATATAAATAATAAGGTTTCGATTTGTTGGAAACGGGGGAAAAAAAAGGGTGTACAAAATAAAAGGTCTCTGTTCTAAGCAAAAAATAAATTACACGAAATAACCCCCACAAGCAATTGACAAAGCGATGATTCTCAACAATAATCCTATTGTGAAGACAATTTACAAATCTTTTTACTTATAAATAAATCTGTCAAATCAATATTGCTATAAGAAAGAGAGCCCTTTTTTCTTCGATTTAATAAAATTGTTTGTCCCAACAATATCATTTTTATTATAGTTACAGTGAACTCTCCGGTTACAGACACCATTCCACGGACGAACACCTCCCTTGCACGGGCCGATTTTATGTGAAATTGTATATGTCTTATATTTTTCAACGTATTTGTCTCTCCTATATGGAAACTGTCCCTTACACAGACATCCTACTTTTTGAAAAGATTCTCTTTAACAGATACTAGTTTCACTTCTTTAACGCGATGCTTACGTGACTATGAATTGAGCCATAATCTTACTGGTCCCTCTTGGCGGATAGCTTCCCTAGACGGACAAAATTTTTACAACCGCCGCTGTCCATCTAAGAGAGAGTTTACTGTATATATAAAATAGTGCTGAGAATATCCATTTCTATAATAGAAAGAATATAATAAAGTAGTCAATATCAACACACAATATCACAGATGTAGAAGAGATATCCCACTATAGCACTAGAGTATAGAGTGCCATAGTGCTAATTTTGATTGAAAAGTAGATAGTAGTTTTGCATTAAGACTGATAATTCTATCAATACTTTGAAACTTTGATCGAGAGTTTTGTGCAATTTATCCATCACATATCGATTATTAGGGTCTCTATAAAAAAAAAAGTAAGAGTCTTGATTAATGTTGATTGCGATAGATTGGTAATTATCAAAATAATAATAACAAATGAATATTTGAAATTTATCGAATACATATTTACAATTAAATCGGATTTACATATTTGTAAATTTATTAAATTGACGAATTATGTTTATGTTGTAAATACATTCTGTTGTTTATTCAAAAACAACAATCATGAATATATACATATGTTTTAGTCTGGAATTATTCAATTAATTCATATTTATATCGATTTGTGTAATTGTTTGACAATATTTTCCATAAATAATAATCAACAAAAGTTGTTATAATATTTTTAATAATAACAAAGATTATGTAATTTGATTAATTTTTCTTTTAATATAAAATTTCATTAGATTATTGCCATTAAGCATCGACAAAATGCTAATGCAAGTTGCTTATTTGTTATAGTTTGGCATTAAAGGACTGTCCATATGCATGAAACGAGATATAACTGAATATATAAATATATAGGGTGGTCTGCTTCGGGACTGGTCTGTAACTCTGGAACTAGTGCAGGAAATATAAAACGCACCTGAGCATTCCAAGTGTGATATCAAAACGGTTACTCTAGCTTTTCCACATTTCTCGAAAAGTTAGATGAACCGTTTTAACGCCAAAATGTTCCCTATAGAGATATCACACTTCAGATACCTACTCAAGGGCGGTTTTTGTTCCCTCCACTATAGAACCAAAATTACAGACTAGTAAACTCTGAGGCGGTTCATCCTGTATATAGTTATATAATCTTATTATTGAAAATTCAATAAAATATTCGTGAAGAAGATTTTCAATATTTGAGCTCTACTAAAAGCTTACGTCCATAAAAATTCTATCGATGAACATAAAGCTCTAATTCAACGGTTTTGTTGTTTATTTGTTTGTGTTTTGTGATCTTTTATTTCCATGTAAATTATTTATTAGTATATAAAAATATAGATCTGGTTTTCTATCAATAAAATTGTTTGTTTTTGCTATAGTTATTACAAAATTACAAAAGCTTTCTTTCTATTCAAGCTCTGAATCTTTTGTATTAATGAAAGATAGAGGAAAATAAAATAATTGGAAAAGCATATAAATCAAAAATAGTTAAAGCTTATAAATCAATAGAGACTGTAGAGCTTTTGGAAGACTAAATGCTATTGTTTTCGGTATATAGTTAGAAGCAAATTCGTAGAGTTCAAGCTTGAAGATTCTAGAAAATGCAAGCTCGACAATATACTATCGACTCTTATAAATTAAGCCTCTAGTAATTGAAATTTCCAATATATAAAGAGAGAGTTATTTTAGGAAAATCGGAATTGAGGTTGTTAATTTTTCGAAGAAACAATGATTGAAGTAAGTTTATATAATAATATCTCGTTTGATAAAATGTCCCCTATTTTGCTCGAATAGAACAACATAATATAGTTTATTGGAGTAAGTTTCAAGAGTAAGTAATAACATTTACCCTATAATAGCCGAGCCATGTGCTCCAACAATATATGTATATATATATGTAATATACGATAGTTTGTTCCGACTTTCTACATAACCATAAAGTTGTTTTCCAGTTGTTCAAGTCGTCGTCGTCGCCACTCTACCACCACACCACTATATACCATATACGTACAACCTCTGTTATAATGCAATATAATCAGACAGAAAATGACTTGAGCAATTCACATAGGGAATTAGAAATACTCCAATAGTAAATTCCCATTGGAATTCCCATCGTTCCATATTAGATAAACAACAAGTCATTTAATATCGATCTCAATTATATGGATGACAAGCAATAATCTAAGGAAATCGACGTTTAGAATTTTATAATTGAAACTTTATACAAAAATTATGACAGAGTTATAGTCGTGATCATAATAATGCGAGTGTTTCTTGAAATTCTCTCCTGTAAAAGTCATCAGATTTGAAATTAATGATGGTTTTTGACTTTATATGTTATTAAATTCGACATTGGTGCATGGAAATTTCAACAGTGCAAACATTATTATTATTTTTATAATACCTGCAAGTAAAATTTGTATCAAATCTGAAAGTTATCGTCATTATTACAATAAAATTTAGATTTTCCAAAAACGGAAGGCTATTCTATTAATGGAAAGTACAACATATGTTGTTGGGTGGTTTGAGGTCATTCTTCGAACTTCATTCCATTTCCTAATGATATTTTAAAATTCATTATTCCAATAGTTGTGTTTTATTATTAACAATATTATTATAAAAACATTATAAATTAGATTTATTGATATCCGTTTAATTATAATCAAGATCAACGAATTTTTCTTAAGGTCAAGAGCTTGATTTCAATTTATTATTAAAATTTAATAATAAAGTAATAAATCCTAAATTTACGAGGTGTAATCTAATATTGAGCCAAAAGCGAATAGAGCATAAAATTATAGTTATTTATCAATCTTTCACTAGAGAATGCAATAATAAATAAATTTCCAGTAGGAAATTTCCTATAAAGCAAGCTTAGATTTGATTATAATAATAGTTACCCTCTTTGTAAATATACATACCGTTTTTTTTTTTATTATAATTTTATAATTTTCAAAAGTCCCTATTGAAGAATTAGACATTTCCAATTGGAACTGTTGACAGTAACCAGTCAAGCTGAAAATTGGCCAAATGGCAATCCAGATGTGGATCCGGACTAATAATTATTCGTATAGCTGGAAAAGTTTAAAAGCAAATATCCAATTTAGAGTTTGTTTAATATCTTTTTTTTTGAAAGAAATGCACAACTATATTGAAAACTTTAATTGACTTGGTTAGTACAATAGAGGGATTTAAGTGTAAATCCTCAATTTGAATATTATTGATATTAGAAATTCTTTTGCAATAAAACTTTTAAGAATGTTGGAAATGCTTCCTTTATAGCTCATATAAAATTACATATAGGTAATGATGGTAATTGGGTAGAAAGTAGACTTTTAGCTATGCTAACATCTCAAATAATGGATCTTCAATTCTTCCTTAGACGAGAAATCTCTTGAAATAGAGAAATTCAGAAATCTACTTTGAGCAATAACTGGATCTTGTCAATTAGTAAATCTATAGTTTAAGCAAAGTTATTCCATAAAATCTTTTGATCGAGAGTAACTAAAAATAATTAGAAAAAGTATTCCGTTATATATTCAATAGAATTTTTTTTTAATTGAATTTAAATGTAACCAGCTTTTTTTCCAATAATGGAAGATTTTATATTTAATATGTGAAAACGGAAATATTACAAGACGCCTTTAGAATTATTTTTTTTGTATTCTATAGGAAAATTCCCCGATTCTATAGAACGAAATACCTTTTTTGTATTCTTGAGAAATTTCAATTAGCTCCTTCCTTTGGGATGTTGTTTTTTCCCTATACAAATATATAAGTATAACCTCTAAAATCAAATAACGAGACGTCGTATTTGAATTTTTTTGAAAAGGTTGTTTACTATAGCAACATAAATTTATTAGTACACATAGAATGATGTGTGTTCGGTTGTGTGCATTTTTTGATAAGTATGTAAATTTAGTAGTTTGTTTTTTTTTTTAAAGAAATCCAAATAAGAATGGAAAAATTGAATATCACAATCAACTAATAAAATAAGTCATATTCCAAATTCTTGAACAATTTATATTATCTACGCTGATAAGATCTGGCCTATAAGAAGTATGATTTTATTTTAGAACTGGCCAAATGTACATATATATATATATAAAGGAAACTAACTAAATAAAAGGAAACGAATATAAGCACGTATGTAAATCACCCGTCAAGATATAAGAGATTATGTCTGAATATATTGCAAATAGAAACTTCACTATATAAGTTTATAAAAGAACTTCTCATATAATGTATATGTTAGAATATAGCGCAAGTTTTATATGAAAAATATCATTTTGTAAATTTCCCCAAACATAAATCGATTACATTTATTATTTATTATTTATAAAAATAGTTTATAACTATAATCCGAATAATAATGAACTGGAAAATGAACAAACTAGAACTACACACATAAGTTACCTAAATCAAGAAAACTGGGAAAACACAGTACCTACCCAGAAATGCTCAACAACGCAAATTTCATAAGCAAGCTCCACTTTTCTATACGATAGACGTATTCTAAAAGTTTACCTTCAAACAGTCGAGCACATAACTGCAGTGTGCCTAAATCTAGCGAGCACTATCAAGTCCAACATTATCCACACTCAATTAGCATTGCAGCATGGCTTGACTGAGAATCCACTACTCTACTACCGATAATCACTTTCGCCTCTGTGCTCAAATCCACAAATACCAGTACTGAAACAGACCGATAAGAACCGACCTCATCACCGACTATAAATCAGATATATTGCTCATGTTTGAGCAAAACAATTGAGGACCACAGAGTCACTAAGTACCAAAACTAAACGATTGATCCGACTAGTACTTCTTAATTGGCTATATTGCTCTGATTGTACTAAATATATTTCTTATCATTGTACAATCGGGCTATTTTATTTGTTGAAACTACAATAATTTGATTTTACAACTTAATTTGATAAAGTTGCACGCATTTTCGTTTTAAATTTTGCGAACCTTTCTGTTTCCACTTGTTGTTAAGTTCAATTGTAACATTTCGTATAACCCTGCAATTCGTGCATAATAAAAAGCCAAATAATTTCATTAGAAAATCCACTAACCAACAAGCAAAAATAAATTAGATAGATAAAAGCAAAAAAACGACAAGTAGAGAAAAAATTTATGGTTAGTTTTATCTGTGTATTTTTCAACTAATAAGAGATAAAAGATTTTTAAACAATACCGTTGGAAGTTGGAAATTCTAAATGCTGTATTTTCATTTTCTAGAATAAATAAAAATAAATTTATCTCTGTATATTGTTATTTTAATGTTCGTGAATGATATCTTGATGGTATATTTAATTTTTTACTATAACCCTGATCCAATCGTTAAATATGTGCTATGGAAAAATAAAAACTAACACGCAATGATATTATAATTATTATATTTATAGCGCCTAGATTTCAATTGTATCTGATAATCTAAATAGAAACAGGTCAGAATTACGAATTCATCAAGATAAATATGGAAAGGTTTTTATTGGAAAACCATTCAGTATATAAGGGAAAATGGATAGCTGAGATTTCCAGAAAATCGATTGTACCTATTTGAACGTTGAACCGTTCCATTCCAGATATAGGAATTAAAATTGAGGAATGAAAGAGCTACAGTCGGCCCGAAACTTATCGTATCGATCGGATATCGACACTAGCGATTAAAACCCTAACTATAGTGTATTGTTTTTATGATCACTCCTGCATAAAAGTAATTTTTTGTAGGTTGTTTGTCACCCAGCAGTACTGTCTTATCTTATTGAAGATTTGAAATTGCTATAGAAAATATTTCAAGATCTACTGAACCGGAGAATTTGAAGTCACCTGCAGATGTACAAACTTAAAGTCGACGGAAGAATTATCTAGCATGGAATATAATCTAAGTGGAGTAGCTATGGGGATTCTGGCTCAAAATTTCCATGTATTTCTTATGGGACAAATAGAGATATTGCTAGAAAAAGAGAGAATTGCGTATGAAACTTTAGCGCATGCGCGTTACAAATTTCAAATAACAGGTATCCCACCTCCACCCAAACATATTGTGAATAGTGAGGTTAAGAAAAAGTTAAGCTGGAATTTTAATTGATTCATTTATAGAAAATTCGGATTTTGTAGGAAATTCCTAGACCTGACAACACAGCAAAAATTCAGCAGATGATGGAAACAATAGAACGCTAATGAAGCGAGAGTGAAGCGCGAACATTAGCCACTGAATATTGGAGAGAAAGATGGAATGGAATTATCAGATCAGCCTCAAGAATAGTTAAGGTAGCACCCTTAGATTGCAGAAGTGCAGGGTCTCGAAAAATAAGGGGCGACAATTGGATGTCCAAATAGGTGGAGAGGACGAATTAAAAACAGCTATTTATGGCTATAAACTGAAAACGGAACTAAATTTGTATACCTTTTATTCCGAGCACCAAGTTGGTATGGCCTATTTTAAAATAAATGCAATGGATGGAATTCGAAATTTATGAAACAATTTACTGGAATTTTCGTAAATTTAACTTTAATTATGAATCAACGTAGCATACTACTACTACAACGGCTATAAACATCCACGATATAGCTCAATAAAATTTGTTTATAAGGGTGAATGTAGAAAATTAATATCAGTATAATTAAGATATTCCACCTAAGGAGTTGTTAACAGCTGGAAAAACTACCGGTTTGGCTTCAGTTTAATTACTTGATCCTTTGAAATTCGTATAGCATATAGGAATTAATCCTGCATAATATCGATGTTGTAGCTCTAGGCTTATTAATATTCGAATATTAGATATTTCGACGATCTGTAATTTAGACATAAACGGGGCTTCTTTTCGCAAATCTCTCATAATAATACGTCTTTATTTCAATATGAAGAACTGAAAATTTAATTATAGATTCATACATAAATCTATTGTCTGTTATTATTTGGGAAACACTAGTGAGGAATCGTTTTGTATTGAACATAAATTCAATTTTAAACTCAAATCTGGCATAAAACTAATAATAATTAAGTGGCAAAACGAATTTAGAATTTTTACCATGAATCTCTCTAAAGATTCTCTAATTAAGAAATAGTAGAATTTATGACTCGATCATTGCAAATTCAATCGAATATTTACGAATATATTTTATAGTCAGGCCATTTATACGTATCTTGCCTGTGTAGACGATAACAGTTGGAAATTATTGAGGAAATAACAAATCTGTCTATGACAGAGACTCCAACAAGCTTATATTTAATCGAAAATTAAAAACTGTATATACATATATAGAAAAACTTCCTTAACTTTGAAATAACTTTCCATATATTGCTCTTTTGATTTAAATTTTTGTTTCATCGAATAATTGTCTAGAAATAACTCCCAACAATTGTTTGACACAAATATCACTTGTCATGTTAAAATCGATAATATAATAGGCAGAATTTGAAATAATTACATTTATTTTCATGTATAATGTTGATAAATGACCTCGCCAGTCACACCTATTTTTTTTTTATGTATTTTATTTATGGATGATGATTTAGAATTCTCCACCCTTAACAATCACCTACCTTAACAATAATAATAATAAATAACATGATAGATATATTTGGAATTTACTTCAAGGTTTCTCCATTAATTTGAAATGGCATCGATCGAACGATTTACCAATTGAACTATGTGGAAACAACTAAAGTTCACCAACAATAGTTGGAATAATTGGAGGAACCTTGTATGATGCATGATAACGTATAATTATTATTTTTTCTTCGAAAAAATAATAGTCATGATGATATTATTTAGAAGAGTCGAATTTTATTCTATTACAGTCAAGGTTTCAATTATCATCCGAAATGATCAATAACAGTTTCATTTATTATAATAATAAAAGAGGATTATTTGTAATAATCTGTCGAGTTGTTAGTTTTGTTAAATTTAACAACATAATTCGTATTGTGTAGCTTTTAATCTTCTAATTTAAATTGTCATTGTTGTATTGTTACAAATTAAAACTAATATAAAACAAAGGAAAAATTATTCTATATATATATACAGGATCGTCCGCCAGAGGCTTTCCTGGTCTTGTAGGAGCTCTGGTTCTAGTGGGGGGAAGAAAATGCACTCGAAGATCTAAAGTTTGGGAAATCGTTTTAACGTCGAAATATCCTCTAAATATCACACTTTAGATCGTCGAGTCCGTCTTTTTTTTGCACCCACTAGAGCCAGAGTTGCAAGACCAGTAATTCCTCTGGTGGATCATCCTGTATATTGTACGGTATTTATATAATCGTAATATTATTGTTTATTTATCAATTTTTCCTTTCCACCCGGTCTAGATAAATTAATTTCGATTTTATAATTGTTAATCCGAGATTGTGTCGTCGAACATCTCCCATTCTATATAAAATAGTAATTAATAAAGTCATTATTTGAAATTGTATTTTATAAAGGATGGAACTTATAGAATATAAAAGAATACAGATCGTATTGTAGTTGAATTTGCATAATATCACTATATGCATACAATTCTGCAATAAGATTTACATACGTTTCCAGATATGTCACAATCATACCAAATATTACACTACTAAACTAGATGACGATCACAACCCTCCTCATATTACACCATTTGGATTTAGTTACAACACAATTCTATGCCGTTTATTTGCAAATATATAACACAAAGGGTGTTATTTCTAAAGACCAAATTTACATATATTGTACAGAATAATATCCATTTTGAATGGGAAATATTAAAATAGATCGAATCTATATATATATATATATATACAGGCTGGTCCACCAGAGGCTTTCATGGTCTTGCAACTCTGGGTCTAGTGGGTGGAAAAAAAGAACGGACTCGAAGATCTAAAGTGTGATATTTAGAGCTTCGAGTGCATTTTTTTTCTCTCCACTGAAACCAGAGTTCCTGCAAGACCAGGTTAGCCTCTGGTGGACCAGCCTGTATATATGTACAGAGTGCGCCAAGTTTTACCGCCACCCCCAAAATCACCTTTATTCATAATCG
>JAZBGX010001634.1:4825-17202 GCA_037414775.1 Zonitis immaculata
AATGTTCTGCCATCCGAAACAAACAAAAAAGCCTACTTTATAGTCTGCTCTTGAGCTGTAAATAATTTTTTTTTGCTCTGATATGTGTAATATAATGGAAATAATCCGGTAATTTAAACCAAATTTTTCTGATAGATTGAAAACCGGATTTTTCCGTTGAGAAAGTTTATACGCCAAAAAGGATATATGTACTATAGGTACAATGAAATTGGAAGACGGAAAACGCTCTGTACTCGCTGAAATAAAAAAATTACAGAGCAAAGAATAATTGAATGAGTCAATTGACTTAAGCGCTAAAAACTGTAATATAATAGATACTTGAAAAAAAAATATCAAAACTTTACATACTACAAAATAAAGAATAATGATAAAAAATAAATGTGGATATTTTTTTTCAAATAAAACAAACAATGAAATTCCGAGTAAATTCCGGAAGTTTTCACCAAACATAAGAAAATAATAATAAAAAAAGCAGTATAGATAGATTTTTTGGATTTGAGATCAATATTTTATACAGGATGTCCCATTTAAAATATTTAAATGGTAATGAGCGAATTGTAAATGGCTTCGATTTTATAGTAAAAGAAAAACTGGGAAATCGTCAAACCACAGAAACCGTATATCGTTGAGGAGCTCATCAAAGTTTCTTTATAACGGGGCATGTTGTACTATTTGCATTATTCTTGATTTATCGTTTTGTAGCTCTTTTTTTTGTACTCATCTTCAATGGTAGATATTCCAAAATCTGTGTATGGTATGTAGTTAGACATCACAAACCCTGGTGCACTTACCATAATTCTTAAGGACTTAGTTCGGAATCTTTGGATAAGTTCTACATTTGAATTACTGGAGCGTTATCCCCATCACTCTATTCCAGTTGCTCATATAGGTTCGATTATAGTTTTATACAGTATAGACCATAAGTAGTGGTACATAGAGCAAGAGTGGATTACTCATCTCAAAAAAAATAAGATTTAGCTAAATGTACCTCATACCAAAAATTGATACTAAGTGAGATACAGGGTGTCAACTTTAATTTTCTTTTTTCTTGTTTTTTTCCCATAACTACTGAACTTATTATAATACAGGCACAAAATTTGGTATGTGGAGGTTTCTTCAGTCAAACAACTCGTATTCATTATGACATTACCAAAATCATCAAAACTTTTTTGTGTCGCGCTGTATATTTTTTTTCATAAGTAATCTCATTTCATCATATGTTTTATTCAAAAAGGGTTACTTTATAAATTTCGATACATGCTACCGTTCCCAAAATATTCGCATTCAAAGATTGCAGTCCCCTCGATGGAGACTACCTCGATCATTTGCTTTTTTTTTTAATTTTTATTGTGCTTAGTCTAAAAGGAAGGGGCTGAAGTCTTTAACACCCTTTATTTCAGTTAGTATCAACTTTTGGTATGAGGTGAATTCAGCTAAATCTTATTATTTTAATATGAGACATCAACCCTTGCTATGTGTACCATTATTTATGGTCCATTCTGTATAGCAAGATTTTATTTTTTAATGAGAAAGATGAATGTTGCCAAATAAACATTGAGATCCATACCATTTTTCTCCTTAACATTATGTTTTTTCCATGTTAATTTACTATCAATATGTAGCTGTAGTACTATACAGAGTTTTTCACGCAACTGGTTCGTTAGAAGTTTATAGACTTCCCAGCAATGAAATTTTTTGAAACCTTGCAGTAATGGATTCTGGGCAGCTATCTATTTATCTAAAATATTTTTGACTTTCTAACACTCCCGGTTGTACCGGAAGTGATCGTCAACTTCCTTATTTCAAATACAATACCCTATATTTTATTTAATTTTTAGACTCTACGTGAAAATGTGGCACTTTTTTGTTCGATATTATTTATGTCTTATAAAAACCATTCTTGAGATATTTCAATTTCTTTGACTTTGTAGTGGATCTTTGAAAAATTTGTCATTACCACTAAAGACGAGTTGTGAATTTGCTTTTTGGCATGTATAAAGAAAAATCCTAGGGCTCTCGAAAAAATTATTCGTTGTTGCCTGATTATCTACAGAGTGTCCAAAAAACGAAATCAAATTAGCATAACTTCAAATGAAACACCCTGTATATTTTTTTAGTTTTTGATAGAATTTTTATAGCTCTAAAACTTTTATTAAGTAATTACAATATGGAATATGATGTGAAATATCAATTAAATATTAAGTTTCCCAGAAAAAACAATGGTTCTTGAAAATTTTTTGAGGTATTATCCTCATAAACAGAACATAAGCGGCAAAATTTCAGGCATAAGTAGACTGTGACTGAAACTCTGACAGTGACCATTCGTAACTGAGTTTATCGTATTCATGAGGTTGTATTCTTGATAGAGACATGGAATAAAATGCTCAAGTCTTGATATTTCGAATATTTATTGATATTTACAGAAAATATGAAAATATTAATAAAACGTGTACAGTTCTTGGTGAATTTCAGCTTAACTTACTTGTGCCTGAAATTTAGCCGCTTATGCTCTGTTTATGACGATAATACCTCAAAAAATTGGAGTGGTTCAAGAATTATCCATATTCCTCAGAAACTCTCCATATTTCACAACAAATTGTATAGATAAAAGTTGTAGAGCTATAAAAGCTCTATCAAAAACTGAAAAAATATACATGCTGTTTCATTTAAAAAAAGAAGTTTTGGCTATTTGAAGTTATGCCAATTTGATTACGTTTTTTGGACACCCTGTAGATAATCAGGCAACAACAAATATAGTTTCTGAAAGCCCAATCATTTGTCTTTGCATATGCAAAAATGCTAAACCACAACTTCTCTTTAGTGGTAATGATAATTTTTTCTACTACAATCTCAATATTTTTCAAAAAAATTAAAATATCTAAAAAATGGTCCGTATAAGACATAAATAATGTCGAACAAAAAAGTGCCACATTGTTACGTACAGTCTAAAAATTGAATGAAATATAAGGTATTGTATTTGAAATACGGAAGTTGATGATCACTTCCGGTTCAAGCGGAAGTGTTAGAGAGCCGAAAATATTTTAGATAAATAGATCGCTGTCCAAAATCTATCACTGCAAGATTTCAAAAATTTTTATAGATGAGAACTTTATAAATTTCTAACGAACAAGTTGCGTGAAAGACCGTGTATATTGCTCTGGTAGTCCAATTTAAAGAAAGAAGTCTTTTTAGAATTAATGTTCCGAGCATTTTGGATAATTGAGAAACTGGACTAATTGAACGGTCAGAACGTATTTTATATGTGGAGATTTGCCAGCTGGATGAAGAAGTTTAATCTAGCAAATTTCAATTAAGTTGACCAATAATTAACTCTAATGACATCATGAAAAATTCGTTGACGATATTAAATTACCTTTATCAATTTATTAGGTCGTATCTTGGTGCTTTCCTTTCTCAATTTCATACTGGGAAAAAAGGTTCACATTTGTAGTGCTACTTCCAAAAATTCTTCAATAGCAGTATTATTATCATTATTATCTTTATATGAAGTGAGGAGATTTTTGAAGATGAAAAGAAAAAGTATTTGTGTTGTCTTGATCAGATCTAGCCATTCCTCCATCCGTTGTTTCTACTCTTCAATTAATTTCCAAAGGGAGTAATCTTTTTTTGACAAATTACTTGAATAATTTTGAGATATTTCTCTTTAGTTTTGTTTCAATTTCTTCATCAATTGATTTGTAAATCTAATATACAGTATGGAAAGTAGGTAAGGTATTAATTCAGTAATTCCGTTGGGATTAGTCTTTTGGAAAAAATTTCAGAGGGGTATACCGATTTTAATTTCAACAAAGATTCTGAGCCTATTTTCAGTTTCTTGCGTCATTGATTTCTTATGGTAAGAGGTCATTGACATTTTTTTTAAATGGCAACCTATATTTTTGTTGTTGAATTTGGTAGTACTTTTTATGCCCTTTTCAGCCATGTAAAATTTTCAATATGTTTCACTTGTAAAAAATCGAGAAAATCTTAAATTTCGAAAATTACCGCGTTGTACGGAGGGCTCAAGCCGTTAGCTCCGCCCATACACTCTCAAATGTGAATATTCTATACTTACTTTAAATTTATCTTTCGATTTTTCAACATTTTTCCAATACCAAAATAAAAATGAATATATGTCCTCGGTAACTTTTGGAATTTAATGATTTTTTATACTTGATATTTTTTCTCGATTTTCTCCAAGTGTCACAAATTGGAAAATTATTATGACTGAAAAGGGAATAAGAAGTACTACCAAAATCAATAAGAAAAAAAATTAGTTGCTATTTAAAAAAAGGAGTCGATGGCCTCTTACCATAGGAAATCAAAGACGCAAGAGATTGGAAAATATTTGGTGAGCTCAAAATCGATATACCCCTTCAAAACTAATGTCAACGGAATTACTGAATTTATACGTTTTCCACACTGTATATAATTATTATTGCCCATAGAAGATCTCTAATTTTGAGCATAAAACCTAAATATTCTTAAAAATTACCCGATGAGTTTGAACATATTTTGACTAACGATGCGAAAATTAATGGGGGTTTGTATTGAAAGTGAAGAATAACTTTGGTGGCACCGCATACTGTATAGGCACAATCTAAAATAATGAGACTAATTGAAAATTGTTGAGTAAAAGATTCGAGTCGACATTTGAAATGGTAATAGACTTATGAAGGTTCCTCATACGTCTGGGACAGTCTGTAATTAATCAATTGAAAATATAAAAATTAAGAGATCGAATTTAATAATTTTTTCCTGAATTTTGATATTTCTAGTTGAAAAACATTGAAATCTTCAATGATTGATAGTGATGAGAATTTAATAAAGATATCGGATGGATTTTTTCTAATAATTAAAGAAACTTGTTTCCATTTAACATTTAACACTATTACTATGTAGTTAATTATTTATTATTATAACAAATAGAAACAAAAATTTCCCGATATATTTCTCTTGCTTTTAATGTTGTTATTCTTGTTGTTGTTATTGTTGTTATAGCTATTTCAGTTGAACTTAGAAAGAAAATCACGAACGCACAACCATCTGTGACCAAACTCAAACCAATGGACGGTTATTAATATCAACAACCACTGGAATAACAAAAAGATACTATTGTACGTACGTGGCCATCATTAAAGCACACATCTTAAATAAATAGATTTAAAAATTAAAGAATTACATCAACAACAACAACAATAATAATAATAATATTTATCTAGTTTTAGTTAATTAAGATGATAATGGAAAAATAAGAAAACGAATTTTCTCTCTATCTTGTTTTATAGATGAGAGATTCTCTCTCCAGGGGAATCTTACATTACATATTATCTAACTTGAAGTTTTTTGTTCTAATAATAATTCCACAACCTAATCTGGCTGGCCAGTTTTATTCTTGTTCTTTGAGGTTCTTGATCAATTTTCTCCATATTTGTTGTACAACTTGGTTAAATGCACGTTTTCCACATGTTCAGAAAAAGAAAGGAAAAAAAAAACAATGCCTCTAAATACGGGTTAGTATAAATTTTCTTTACAATTCATAAATTCCAGATGTATCGCTATATATAAAATATAAAATATAAAAAGTTTTGGTTGTACAATATACAATATTCCGTTGGTATGGTCATTTTCGAGAAGGAGTCTATCATTCTCTGCTACTATTTAACTCATTTTAATATCGTATCACAATCATCCAGAGTCTGTGTAAAGAATCAACGGTACGTGAAATGTTAAAAGGCGTCATTAAAGCTTCAACGTACATTTTGGGAATTTCTCAATATAAGTATATGGAAGTTTACATGTTATCGTGTCAAAACACCATCACCATTTGAAATAACAGCCGTTATCCTTATTATTTCTATTATAATTGCCGCTTCTTATACAATGTGATTGAAACTATATGGCTAGTCATTGATAGTGTTCAGGATTTCGGCAGGATAACAGTTGTTCCAGTATTATATTTCGTTTACAATTGAGAGAAAAACAAAATATAAAAAATAATTTGATAGTTAAAAGACGTCCGAGTTCGCATGAGAAACAAAGTGAAAAACGTTCTATTCTCATATAAATTCCATCAAACTAATAAAAATGGAAATTTCCACGAAAATTGCCCTTGACATTATTAATGCGACAGAAAATTTGTTTTGTATGTGTTTGAATCTTTCTATATTATGTTCCTGTTTATTATTATTATTATTATTTCTTTAAAAATGTTGTAGTAATTTGAAATTTATTAATAAAACTTCAAACTGGTCCTTATTTACCAGTCAATAATTGTCGAATATTTCTTTGTCGAAAAAAGCTCACTTTTATTTGTGTTTAATAAAATTGTGAAATTATGTTGCAAAATTAAAATTCAATTGGTTATTTATACATTTTAATTTTTGATCTTATAGAGATACAGATCCGGCTTATAGTATTAATCAAAGAAAAAAAAAACAAGAAAAAATAAATGACCCCAAAAAATTAATTTCAACAAGAGATTTCCTGATAAACGTAAAATTAGAAATGGTCTAATTCAAAATTCAGAATAATTTTGTTAAAATTTTTTTATTGAGAATTCTACGTAAAATCCAAATATAGATTTTAAAAATTGAATATTATAGAAATACTTTTGTTGTCAGTAAATATAATGCATTACATACACGAGCCAGGCGACTTAACAATGATTAGCTATGGAATTTAAGTAAATTTCTAAATAATATGGAGTTTCTTGATCAAAAATATTGAAGAAGAAATTGCGGAAATTCTTTACCTATTTTATTATTTTCCACATTTCCAATTTCAATCAATTTGAATGTACAAAACAAAAATTAGACAATTGGAATTTAGCTCAAGTTGTAAAAATACAGTGAAACCTCTCATGACAGGGCGCTTTCCAATTCCATAAATATCTGCAATGTGAATTCTATTAGGCAAAACCTTCATCGAGTAGAACCTCTATTAGAAGGACACAGACGTATTTTCAGCCTGACACTTTCTAATTTTTCGAAGTGTCAATTAAACATTCCTCTTTTGAAAAGAACCCTGACACATTCAGGTGTTATCTGAAATAACATATACAATATAATATGTAGATGTAGTAAAAAAACTCATTAGAGGAAGCGATTATTTTTTTCATTGGAAGAGGGTTCAACCCTTAGTCACTCGCATTATTTTTTCAGCCTCCGTCACTCGCGAGGTGAGCGCTGTGCCACCATGTTAAATCGAGCGTAGTGTTGCCAAAGTTTCTTTATATTTACATATGAACAATTGTACGTGAGAATATGACCACGCATAACCTGGCAACACAGCTAGTCAGTCGATTTACCGGTTACCAACTCGCATTGGGCGGCGTTTTTCAATTTCTTTCTCATAATTTTTTTTTTTTCAATCAAAGAACATTTTTTATGAATTGTGATAATTATGAGAAAAACGTAAAATTGTAAAAAAGGCGGCGCCGCGCTCATTATGCGAATGGCGAAAGGTTAATGAGTATTTGCTGACGGTTTGCCTTACTTATGGAAGGAATATATCGAGATTATCAAATCTTTTACGAATAAACTCAAAAAGACAAACGATAGCGGTTGAGAAGTGACCAATTATAGAATACCATCCAAATGTTTTTTTCATTATAGTACACTGTATCATAATGAAATCCATCATAACATTGTTATTTCATAATTCATTATAATAGGGATAGAAAATAATTGCAGTTACCACAGTAGCAGAATAATAGTAGTATATTAAAAACAAAACCTGTATTACCGACTGACTTGATGGTCTGTCAAAAGATGACAGATTAAAACTTTGATAAATTCTTGCAAATTGAATATTTTATATAATTCGTTTAACTTTCTAATTAGCCTTTTCTAAAATTCACACCTGCCTTATCTTTGTGTTACAGTAGAATTCGTGTTCATCTGTGATCTGCGACACTTCGACAAATTACAAAAAGAGAATACCAATTTTTAAGCGGAATTCCTTTCAGAGCGGAGGCCTCTATTATGTTGCATCACAGATTTCCGTCCAATATAAGTTCGACTGTAGTTTTGAGCTGAAGAGTTCAAATGGAAAAAAATCATCAACCTACAAGTTTGAATATTTGCTAACTAAAACATTTTGGGAATTTTTAATTGGTGCCGATCCTGTTACTGACTGCCCACTTTTTATAACCATATAAAAATATCCTCCAAACCAACACTTTTTATTATTGTTATTGATAATTCGGCATTTTTTTTTTTTTATATAGTTGGTCGCCTACAAATTACTGGTTAATCAATTTTTATGGAAATCAACAATAATCTTTGCATCTCCATTTTTTCTCTCTTTCTATCCGCAATATCAAGATAGAAGGTGTGCTATTTTCATAAAAAAAACACAATAATTTATTGATTTTGTTCATCTTGAATTTGAATTGATGAATGAGACAATTTAACATTATAGGGAAAAAATATGCAACAAGTCTTGTGTCATGTTCTATCTATTATTCTTCGTTTTTTTCCTATTATCATTTTATTATTTGATTTTCCTTGTGTGTGTTGGTATTAATAACGACTATATGCGAAATTTATTAATGCCATTTATTATTAGCGTCGTAATATATATATTTGGTAAAAAACTATAACAATTTATTGCAGCTAAAAGAATAAGAATAAATTTGTGCGTATATATATTGGCAAAAGTATCTATTATTATTTAATTTCGTTTCGTATGGTGTGTGTTGTCAACTCGACAAAGATTTATTGAACCATTTATTTGTTAAATGCCACTATGAAATTAAAAAATCCCATACCAACATATTTCTTAAATTATTAAATCAACATCTGAGTGAGAATAAAATAAATTGAATTCTGTTATGATTATATTAATAAATTTTAGTGTTATGGAATAACGTTCCGCTTTGCGCTCTACTATTAAAATTGTCGCAAATTTTAAATGAATGAATTTGTAAAATCATGCACAATTGACTATTTCAAATTTAATTAGAATATGTATTAGAATTGTTACTGTATACGAGGAGTGATACAAAAGTAATGATAGACGTTATAAATAAAATACAATGTTTCTCTAAAGCACGAATTTCTTTTGGAAAAAAATCTTCACGTCACCCAAAGTCCTTTTATAGCGGCTATCATCTCGCTATTGTCTTCAAATTTCTTACCCCCGAAATGCTCCTTTAGTCGGTAAAACAGATGGAAGCCGATGGGTGTCATCGCAAATTCAACTTTGCTTGCTGGCTCGTTGTTCTGATCGAGCAATAGTTGACCCCTTTTCCTTGATGGCTTCCTGCAATTTTCCTATTTGGTTGGCTTAGTAAGAACTTGTTACCTCTTCCAAATTACCTAATGTCTCGGAATCTTAAAAAACGGATACCATAACCTTGTGCGCGGAGCTTAAGACTTTGAATTTCTTCGGTGTGGGGTGAAAGCAATCGTTCCCAAGTCATAGATAATTTGGTGATGGATTAAGGTTTCGTCCATTTATCTACTCGAAGTAATGCGGAAGTGGTCCCGAGGCAGGGTGTAGGTAAGAGGAGAACTGTTAGTGGGTATGATCGAAAGGGAGACTCTCACAGGTGACATTAGGATATCGGAGGTCAATAAAGGGATTCCTCCTCCGGATCAGCCTGATAATTTTCAAGATTTGCTATTGGAATGTCGATGCTTTTTCCATTCTGTAGTAATCGTTCTGGGGACTCAATGTGCGGATATCTTACTCATTTATAGCTCGTCACTGTAGATCTAATAATCACCCTTCGGTCAGCTAAAATATAACACAGTCATAGTTACGACCGACAACCGGGGGTGTGCCGGTTAGACACCCCAACCCCGTTCCAGCCGGGGTGGTGGAGGCGGTACCAGTGATCCTTAACTGCCTCAATCCAGTACCCGAACCTGGGAGTTTCTCCATTACAGCGTGACAGTTGATTCAACAACCCGGCGCCAGGACTATCGAGTACGTTTATAATAAGAGGACTAAGAATACCGAACCAGACTTATTGCAGCTTTATGCTCGGTCGTCGAGCACCTCGAAGCAAGCTTGATCTCTCAGCTAAATCTTGTATTAGCAATATAGATGCAATATAGACTCGGATACTAGTGACCACGAACGGCTCCGACAGCTCAAGTGCCTGCTTGATCTACTTCAAGGCCGGGATATTGTCACCACCAACGGCCACGACTTATGGGAATGAGCATTCCACATAAAACGGTTTAACTTAACAACCACCTAATATCCCATTCTTAGCGACCCAACAGCCGCTAAGAATCCGACACCCTGGGAGGGGGAGCACCTGCTAGCCAACGCAGACTTGCCCTCTTCCCACCCTTAGAATCAATGTTAGTAAGGTTCCCCTTATAACCTTCGACAGATAAAGGTCGAACTCAGTCTCCCAGATTCTACGACACATCTTTGCTAATTGACGCATCCTTTGTCTCCACAAGTGGAGGATGAGGTAGCTAATCAAATAGCTCCAAGGGTAAACGGTGTCTGGTCTGTACTTGGAAATAATCTCGGATATTGGACTTTCAGATCTAACTTATCTACAGGGAATTAGGTGATAAGCGTCGATCCTTTGTCCGACACCTTAAACGATTGCCCAATCGTTTAGTCTAAACTCTTCGTACCTTCGTGCAACTGTAGAATATAAAGAAGTACACTTTACCAATGTTTACACCCAGTCGTTAGTCGAATTTTTTTCCGACAGAAGTATTCGATGATGGATGGCACTCACTTCGTTGTTCTTCATTTTCGTGTTAACTCACGTTGTACTAAAATATGACTGTGTGTTTAAAAAATTTTTTCACCCTTAACTAGTGAGGACTCGAGATTGCTACCTTATTGTTTATTATTTTTATGACTCCTAGAATTATCCAATTATCATTAGTTTTGGATGAGCATTCGCTTTGGATCCGAGCTCGCTACCTCATTATTTGATATTTTGATAAAGAATTATCCAATTATCATTAGTTTTAGATCAGCCCTCGTATTTTTAAATATAGAAGATTCGAATATGCAAATCGTCCAACAACATTAGACAGTTTTTATTTCTCTTTTAAAAAATTTCCTATGGAACCTAAATTATTATTGTTGGGAGTGTAATTTGAAATTTGTTGTATTAGAATATGAATTTTGTGTTGGAAATTTCGTGGTCTTTATATAAATAAATCGACCATTGATTGTTTGTGTGTGTTGCTATAGCTATTTCTACTAAAACTTCCACAATTTCAACAAATATTTAACTTTCACAATGTAATATTTCGAAGCTTTTCCGCTTGGAAATATTGACAAACAAGCCAACTGAATTATAGAATGGATAATAATAAAAATAGAAACTATATATTTCTTCTATGTTAAAAAAATACAACGAATCATTAATCACAGGCAATTAAATCATCTGTTTTTTTTTCCTTTAAATTTTGTTTCTATTTTTTTTGTATTTGTATTCGTAACACTTTTTAACTTGTAATAATAAGTTAAGTTTGTTTTTGATAAAAGTTCATTGTCCGTTCGTAATTTTCTCTCACATAAAAGTTTCATAAAGAACTTTTCATAACTTGTTCAGATGTTTTCTATTGTTTGTCACATGTTTTTGATTGGAGAAACTATCGATGATCATTATTGCGTCCGAATTCAAATTCATTCGTCCATACTTCATCTCTATTTCTTTTCTTTCTATTCTATTCCTGACAATTGAAAATGGAACGATCGCCACATAATACAGAGTAGTTCTCCAGTCGCCTTTGTTGTCCATATAACTCGTGTTCTAGTAGAGGAAATAAAAAACCCACTTGAGTATTCAAAGTGTGACACCGCAGCAAGGACTATTTTAGTGTTAATATGTAGCTGTTTTTGGAAAATATGAAACATTCATTTTGTTTATGAGAATTTTCTTCCATTTTCAACAATTATGTAACTCATGGAATCGCCCTATGCAAACGAAATACGGAAATTCTCCGATTAGATTATTCCAAAATGCTTCGGAAAATTTCAGCTATTTGTTCCAGAATCGTTGTTAATAAACTGCAATTATTTTTTTTACCAAAATCAATTTATTTCCATAATAAGTGATATTTTCTGATGTATATTTCAAATATTTTCATATTTTAACGAGAAATCCAAACGTGCTACAATTTAGTAGAACCTTTTTTATTGGTACACAAAAAATGCCCGCTAAAGCGAGGTGTCCATCCAACAGCAGTGCTCGCTTCGTAAAGATATTTCCTAGAACTTTTGGGAAACTGCTCTGATAACGTAAAAAGCTCTTATTTTCACTATTTTTCCTCAAAAAATTCGCGTCTAACCGTACGGTTCATTTCATAAGATTAATGTTTAAGAGTTTTCGGGAATTAGTGATAGGCAGATTTATTAAAGAAATAATGAGTTATAAAATGAAT